>JAAKBH010001148.1:0-45719 GCA_019776075.1 Amaranthus palmeri
ACTTAACCTTCTTGCTTTGTCGTCGGTGATTGTTATGATTGAGACACGATCATTTGAACATAATTTCTTTAACACCATTTTGGTAGCACTTTTTAAGTCTTCAGATCTCTGTTCTTTCATTCTCTCATTACATTTTAGTACTATTACTAGATCTAATCCAGGTCTAATCTCTTCTTCTGCTTCTAATTTGGTTAGCTCCACTAGAACCTCGAACTTGCAAGCTTTCAATGGTGCCTCACCTTTCTTGAAAATTTTTGCTTCTATTATTTCACCATTCTGATGTTCTGTATACAGTGAATTCCAGACAAAGTTAACGCCACAATAGGAACATACTTCCTCCAATTCAGTACTAATGTCTCATTTGCTTTTTGGACACTATTTAGTTCTTACTTTTAATTTGTATTTTATTATTAATTTATCTATAAATAGATTTATAGTCAAGTGGGATCTTGTTTAAGTGTCTCAATGGAAGGATTATTCATATCACATTTTCATAATTTTTTACCTTGCGCAATTAGATATATTAAAGATTGAATAAGTGCATTGGATAAAGTGCATAAATCAAATAATTAGACGTGAATTGGAGGGAGTATTTTACAAATTGTATAAAACAAGCAAAATTTCCCGCTTCTTTCAATCAGATCGATGGTCGAAAAAATGTAATAAAAGTCTACTTACAGTCCGTTTAGTTAGTAGTCTAAACGGTGAATGAGAATTATTAATGGTGTAAAATTTCATTAAAAGTTCATGTCATTCTCATGGTTATAAAATTTGGATCAAAAAAAAGTTTTTTGTTTACAAATTTGTATTCAGAAACTCTCCTGTGAAACGGCTTTAGCCGTACAATTAGCCCAGGCCGAATAACTTTTTAAAAAATATTCTGTCATACTAATTTCAAGACTTAAAAGGAAAAATTTAAAACTTAAACATCCTATTTTAAGACTTATAAGGTCAATTGTAATGTTTTTAAAATCAACTTTAATGTTTGAGAAATCATAATATAAAGTTGAAATGAGAATTTAATGGCCTGAAATTAATCTTTTTAGTCTTAAAATTGGTTTTTTAAATATTAAAATGGATCTTTTAAGTCGTAAAATTGTCAAATAGCATATCTTAAAATGCCAATTTCAAATTCTTAAAATTGGTCTTTTAAGTCTTAAAATTGGTCATTTAACTCTTGAAATTGACAATTTATTTGTGAAATTGGTAATAAAAAAAAAGTGCAATTGCACTGGTCCAATAAGAAGCGTCTGACAAGTGAGGCGGTCTCACACAAGTTTTTGTGATTTGTATTGTTACTAATATCACCTCTCCTAATCAAATAAGCTAGTCAAGGCGATAAAATTTTTGGAATTTCATTTTGGGCGAAGACGATGGGAGACGGCTGGATTGGTTGCAAGCTCGTCGCCTTTTGCAACAATATATATATATATATATATATATATATATATATATATATATATATATATATATATATATATATATATATGGGAGGGATCCAATGAGAAGGGTATTGAAAATGAGAAGGATAAGAAGGATTCTATACCCTTGATTTCACTTACATAAAAAGATCTATGGTCACGATTGAGCAAAAGACACATAATTGTAAAAGTAACTATGTTACACAGAAAGGTAACTATGACATCAATTTTAAAATATTCTTTTTTTATAACACAGTATCCTTTTTTGGATACATAGTAACCAGAAAAATCAAAAAAAAATCCTTCTCATCCTTCTCATTTTAAAATCCTTCTCATTTGATCTTAGATATATATATATATATATATATATATATATATATATATATATATATATATATATATATATATATATATATATATATATATATATATATATATATATATATATATATATATATATATATATATATATATATATATATATATATATATATATATATATATATATATATATATATATATATATATATATATATATATATATATATATATATATATATATCTATATATATATATACATATATGGATCATTTACCAACAACAGCCTTAAAGTTTACTCAATTTCAAATAAACAGTCTCAAACTTTGTTTTTTACCAACAACAGCCTTCAACTTGGCAAACACGACATCGATACAACCATTTCACCGGATGACCTGCTAACTGACCGTTGATCATGCTCAATGACCTTTGACTTTCAATAAAATTCATTAATCTAACCTAATTACCTAGTTACCCCTAATTAAAACCTTCTTCCCCAACCTCTCTCTACCCCTCCCCAAACACCACAATTCTCTCACCTCACCACCGCCACTGACACCACCAACACCACCACAACAGTGATTGAATATATGTATGTGGATCTGGAAATGCCAATAACCAATTGGGTATATGTTTCGAGCAGTGTTAGAGAAACAAATCGCGTATATGTTTTGAGTATTTCTTTGGTAAAGATGGAAAGCAAACTAAAATTTTGAGCCTAGACTTTCATCCATTTGCAAGAAACTCATTGGAAAAAACTCATTTGTTGATGTTAGTGGAATTTGGCAAGAAAATGGAACTTCTTCAATATAAGTTACAAAATCAGAAATATTAGCATGAAGAGAGAAGATTTTCCTAAATCAATCAGATATAAAACGAATCATGATTTTAGATAAGGCTTCTATTATAAATTTCTTTATTACTTCAAATCCATTACTTCAACCATTTTGAATTCAATCTTTCTTCTTCTTCATTTTCATTTTTGATGTTCATGACTTCTGCATTACTCATACTCAAACCCTAAATTTAATCCGAAAATTGTACAATTCACAAATTTATAGAAATTTATAGAAGGGTCTTTCAATTGGGTTGTTATTAAAGGTGGGGTTTGAATGGAGGTGGTAGTGGTGGTGTTGCTGATGAAGAGGGAAAATGAAAGTAATTGAGGTGGGTTAGAGAGAGGTTGGAGAAGAAGGGTTTAATTAGGGATAATTGGGTAATTAGGTTTAATTAATGAAATTAAGTGAAAGTCAAGGTCATTGAGCATGGTCAACAGTCAATTAGCAGGTTATCCGGTAAAGTGGCTGTATCGATGTCGTGTTTCCCAAGTTGAAGGCTGTTGTTGGTAAAAAAACAAAGTTTGAGGCTGTTTTATTTGAAATTGAGTAAACTTTAAGACTGTTGTTGGTAAATGATCCTAAAGTAAATAAGACATTAATAGTGAACTGGAGGGAGTATTTTTTAAAAAAATTCTTGCTATAGACTAGGGATGGTCATGAGGCGGGTCTGAAACGGGTCCGACCAGACCCGGACCCGGACCCTTTTAATTTTTTGAGATCCCGACTCGGATCCGGACCCTAAGGGTTTAAGATTTTCAAACCCAGACCCAAACTCTCCGAGTCTGATGGGTTTAGGGTCCTTAATGGGTCTAAAAAAAGTCTCTTTGATTTGTCAAATTTGAAACATTTGTAAGTTATTATATTTTACGTATATTTGTAAGAGAGTTATTATCATATTTTACAAATATTTAATTCTAATTTAACATCTAAACTCGCATAGCATTACCCATATACGCTTAAATTCTATTATAAACACTAGTTCGAGTCCATGAAATAAGGATAATTGGGTTAGCACTTAGCAAGTAGTATATAATTTATTAATATATATTATGATTATATGAAAAAGTTAAGTATTGAGGGCAGAATTCATACGTAGAAGAGAAATAAAAACAGAGAATTAAATATTTATAAGGATCCGAGGGGCGGTTCCAGGGTCCAGATATTGGACCCGGACCCGCCAATTATTTTTTAGTTCTAGATCCGACCCGGATCCAATGGATCTCAAAAAATAAGACCCAAACACTTAAAAAAGGGGCGGGTCTGGGGCGGGTCCAACAGGGTCCTGGACCCGTGACCATCCCTAATATAGACCGTCTATAGCATAGACGGGTAAATATGTGTCAGCTCATTTGTTAAATGAGTAACTAAATAGTCATGTCAGCCATTGGGCTGAGCTGTTGAGAGAGCCGTGTTTGTCGTAGACAATCTCTGAAGAGACTTTTTTCACAAAAATGAAATATTTTTTAAAATTTAATTATTCTTTTAATTAAAGAAAGAAAAAAATACTTCTATTAGCTAGACTTGCAATACTTATATATTAGGAGTATAATTATTAACAGACGAGAGAATTTACCAATTTGATCTTGCAAGTCAAGATCTTCAACTTTTTCATCATCAGCGTAATTCTCCGCCATCGTCCCAAGAGACCCAAGACTGTCTAAGTCCTTTGCAGTTGCCATTACCTACCTCTCTTTACTCACCCCAATCGATTTAAATGTTTTGAAACACTTGAAAATATCAGATTTTTGTTTAAAAAAGATAACAAAACAATTACATTAAAAACTAAACTTTATATAACAAATATTACATTAAATTCTAATTTCATTTATAACAAAAATCGAAATAAGAATATAAGAAATAAGAAAAAATATAAGCAGAAAAAGAAAAATAGAAACACAACCGTTTTAATTCTTGTCAACTCACTTTTATGCCTTAATGTTTGATTTAGTCTATGAGTATAGTCATTGAAGTCAAGGTTTTTTTTATTATCAAAAAACATTTTTTTTTCTTCTTTTTTACTTGCATTCATACTATTTGTATATTGTTCATACGTTATCGTTATATGATATTTTACATATTGTAGCTATTAGCTATTGTACGAGATAAAGATATATAGGATTATATTCATGTGAAATCTTATTTTATTTGTTTTGTCGTATTTTTCTTAATATTACGTTTTTATAATATATATAGTTAATTGTGTATAACTCTAGACATTAAAGGTCCGACAAATGTATTCAGAGCCGGCCCTGGGCAAGGGCAAGCTGGGCCTGCGCCCACCAAAAAAATTGCTAAATTGCTTTTGCCATGATTCGAACCCAAGTCTCATGTGAAGAAGCCAAGTGCTTTGCCATCAAGCTGCGTCAAATGTATTGTTAATATTCATTGTTTAGGGTTATTAAATTGAGTGATTGTTGAAATAAGTACAAAGGAATTAACACGCACATTCCATTAATCGCAGTTACAAATTATAATATTTTTTAATATTATTTAACAATTTCTTCAAAAAAAATATTATTGAACAATTATAGAAGAAATATTTTTAGTTTGTTGTTGGTTTACTTGTTGTGGGATTAAATATCCAAAATTTATGATTTTAATCTATTTATTTTCTTTTATTATATTTATAATATATTGCTTTTTTGTTTATTGACTAATTTTATATTTATTGATTTGACTTAAACTTGTGTAATATTTTCTCTTTGATATTTGATAATAAAAAGAATTGTGACTTTGTTATATGGACTTATATATGGTCATTTGGAATTGTAATATTTTGTTACAATATTTGAATGATTGGAGGGGATAAGTGAATTTTAAGTTGTGCATTCTTATTTTTCAAATCATATTTTTTTGTCTTGACTATGTCATTCTAATGCAGATTCAATTAACTAATTGCTTTGCAATAATTAGTATAAGAGAACTTCACTTGATGTAGACACTGTTATATTAATGATTTTACATTGAAAATTACTCTTAGAAATATCTTTGTTTGATTTTATTTTTCTTTTATAACATTATATATTTATATTTTTCATCTATGTTTTATATTTACTTTGTTCTATTTTAATTTTATGATTCCGATATGTTATTTGAAGAAATAACATATTTAATTGTAAGAAAATAGTTACGACCCATACCTTTCAAAGAAATTAGTTAGGGCCCATAAATTATTTTTCGCCCCGGGCCCCTATTATCTCAGGGCCGGCCCTGAATGTATTGAAGGAAGTATTAATAATAAATTACATATTAAGAGTGATAAAAAAATAGTATAAAAAATAGTAAATTGGAGGGAATATTATTTTCACCTGTCCTTCTCGTGGTAGATGAAGTCTAGTATTGAGGAATTGTTTAAATTATCGTAGACTTCTAGCCATTAGAAAACAAATTGACAATTAATTGCTCATTTATATCTAAATACGTGTTAATTTTTTAACTTGACTTACAACGACTACATGTATATTCTAATGGAATTAAGATAATGTCTAATAAAATCATCTTTTAAATATTTGCAAACAAGTTTTTAGCATTATGCACGCATCATTTGGTAGGAAAAAGTCGTAGATGCTCTAAGCAAGTTGTCACATTTATGTAGGGATGGCAATTTAGTCCGAATTCGACCCTTGTCCGACTAGATCTGAAGAAAATAATTCGATCCGAGTCCGAGGAAAAAGTCATCCGACTCCGACTCTGACTTTGCGATCCGAGTCCGAGTTAGAGACGGACCGGAGTTGGACCTTAATAAAAAATCCGAAACTCCAACCCTGAAGGAAATCCGATTTTGTATTTGACTTTTACACTTATATTTTGTATCCATTAAAACTCTAGACGTGACTAATTCAAGCTCTCTCTCATACTAATTGTAATTTTCGATTTTGAAAAACTATTTGGTATTTTTATTTAGATTAATCAATAAGAATACGACAAATCTGATCAAGAAAAATAAAAATATGCCAAATCAAAATGTGAGAAAATTTTGTTAAATTGTAGGTGTAGGACTATTTTTCTTGTTAAACTTGAATTCAGTACATATTTTGTTAAATTGTATTTGAAAAAATATCTTTTTGTTAATTTTGTATGCTTTAAAATCATAAGTACAATATCATAATAATACTGTTTGATAATAATCCGACTCTACATCCGTCTCTATTGGAGGTCCGAGAGTCTGAGTCGGGGCAAACTTGGAGTATGCATAATCCGACTCCGAGTGGAGGTGGACAAAGAAAAAAACTCCGACTACTAACTGGAGCAAAGTCAGAGTATGCATAATCCGAGCCGAGTCTGACCCATTACCATCCCTATATTTATGCCACAATACCAAATTTTGACAGATTTGAAAGTAACCTAAAACGAAACCCAAATCTAATGACTACTTTTACTTGACAACATTTTCAATTCCACGTCATTGATTTTAGTCTGAACTGATTTATTTTAAGTTATTTTTAAAATTTTGATCATTCAACAATGTTTTTTAGCATTAAAATCAGTATACCGATCTTTATCAATGATAAGTGCAATTATTTGCGCTTATCCGTGCTATTTTTATGCACATTATATGTAGTTTTAGTGGAGTTTAGTTAGAATATATGCGATTTTATGAAATTTTGTCTCATAAGCTTAATTTTGTGTTTTATGTGATATATGAGGCGAAATTAGAGTTTTGGTTAGGTCTCAGGGTGATAAGAGGGTGAAAGCTTGGAGAAATAGCCTAAGACCCCTAAAATATGTGAAGAGATCATTGTTCGTTCGAAGATGTTTAACAATGAGGATGGGCAAAAGAGAAAAAGATTGAAAAGTTTGAAAGTGAAATTTTATACATGCTCAATCTTTTGGCCATAACATTGGATAGAGAGATTATATTAATGCAAGGTTTGCGACACTGGAAAATAGACTTCAAGAGCTTTGCAACGGTATATTATAAGTCCATATCCGATAAACGAGCAAGAACTGACGAACGTTTGAAGTTTGCTGAAGACCACCTACAACCGACTCGGCAGTGAGCCATGACTGACGGTTTTTCCTAATTTTTGGATCCACTATTTAAAGTGGCGGTTACTTTTATCTTAACATTCAGTATCACTGTATCAGTTTTTACTTTTATTTTCTGTAATTTTTTTTTAAGTTTTTAGAGTATTCTTTCAATTAACTTTTGAGGAACAATTGTTGAATTTGGATTTGGTATTTCGGTTTATGTTATTTCTCAAATTCGTAAGTTTTCTCGTGTTATTATTTCGTTCTTCGTTTTCATTCATTGTTTGTTGTATGTTTTCCGTAGCTATGAATTGTGAGTAGTTTTCTTATCTAGGCTTAGGGTAAAATCTCTAATTTGAAGAATGGATTGATATTTTATTGATTATTGATTGATTGTGTGCGATTTGAGTCTATTATTGAACCTATACTTAATGAATCTTGATTTAAACATCTTTGTTGGCCTTTTCAATAAAACGAAAGTTTGAGATTTGGTTTAACTTAGGATTGAGATATATTTAAGTTAACTTTCTTCTAGTTTCACCAATAGAATGGAAGTTTGAGGATTAATACTAGTTAGTCTTAAACCGATATTAATCAATAGAGCGGAAGCTTGAGATTAATTAGATCAAGTTCAATTACGCCGATGACTCGATTTCATACAATCATGAGAGTGATTGAAATATTCCATGTTAGAATTAGGTGATGCCCGGCGCCCTAGTGTTTATCATACCATTGTTTTATCATCATTATCATATTTGTTTTAGTTCTTTGCATCCTAGGATTAGATATAAAACACATATTATTTGTTTGTCCCTTGTCTTGTTTATCATAAAACATACAATTTAGAATTATCTAGCCTCCTCGTGTTCGACCCGCAGCTACACATATGTCGTACGCTTGCGGTTAAATAAATTTGCTCATCAATTAATATAAAAAATTACTATGAAAACATAAAGTTTTCAATATAAAAAATCTCTTAACCAATAAGGTGGACTCAATTTGACGACCCAAACACGACATGACCCGATCAGGATTTATAATCTTATATAAAATTAAACCTAATTAAATATGACTGACTCAGCACCTGTCTGACCGACTGTTTTGAGGTTTTACATATGACATTTTGATAATTTTTCCGGCAATTTTGTCATAATTGATTTTCAAATTTATGAGTTTGGGTAAGAAAATGGGTAAAAAAATTTAAATGGGTTGAATGAAAAAAAATTAGTGTTGCAAAAGGGAATTGAATGGGAAAACATGGGTTTGGGTATGGTGTTTGTGGGTTTTTTTTGTTTTGATTTTTGGTCATTGTTATTGTAATGTTTAAGACATAGAAATTTTGATTTTTTGGTATGATTTTGATCTCCATTTTTTGGATTTGGAGGCAAATCTTGCTTTTTGTTGATTTCTAGACAAAGGGGGTTTGGATTTAGAATGCTTGTTGTTGGTTTTCTTGGTGAAGAATTGCGAAATTAGTCTTGCCACCATTCCGGTGATCCACCGGCGCTTTGGAGGCAACTTTTTCGTTCTTGAACTCATCACTTTGCTAGAATGATGAACTTTCAGATTCTTACCGGCTTTCTTCCCTTTTTCTGCTCTCGCTTTCGTTAGTAATGGGCCCAAGTAGGGTGGAAATCCATGTCCACAACTCATTGGCACTAGAAGTATACTCCCTCTGTCCCATTGAAATTGCAGCATTGTCCATTTTGGTCCATTCCACTTGATTTGCATCATTTCTATTTTTGGATAATGACCCACCACTTTCTTTTAATCTCATCCATACATTTTAACTCTCTTTTAATTTCATCCACACAATTCATTCTCTCTCTTTATTTACTACCACTTTCTTAATATTCACCCATTTTCTCTTTGCTACTAACTCATCAGGACAAAGGGAGTAGTAAATAACAGTATCGGATATGGTGGTGTCAAGGGTGTAATGTATCCATAACATTACTTGTGCATCATCTGATTTCCATTGAGGGTCTTTGTTTTCTGGAGGGGCGGCAATGATATGATTGAGCAACCATCGATCATCAATTTCAGTTTGAATTTCTTTACACCAGTTGGTGTAATTTTTGAAATTTAATTTTTTTTAGAAATTTCTGGGTAAGTATGGATATTTTGGTTATATGTTTGGTTCTTTGGACTATTCGTTCCAAAAACATCATGTTTTCGGGTTTGAATTTTTTTGGTTTGGTTTTGATTTTCTCTAATTACTGATGAATGTCGTGGCCGATCATCGGTCCCCGGAAAACGCCATCGGCTCTGATACCATGATAAAATTAAGAACAAAGTATAATAATTTGGTTTAGGTTTAAGAATTAATTCATTCGATTTTCATTCTTATTCATCCGTCAAAGAGAGCAAATGCCCTTTATAAATACAAAAGATATGCCATAAAATAAGGAATTTAAATATTACATATATCTTAATTTCCTAAATACTTAAAATACTATTCTAGAATAAAATCAAATACATTCTACTCCCTCTGTTTTCATATGTTATTCTCACTTTCCCCATTTGGAAATTTTTAAATGTTCTTCTCATTTAGAATCTTTCTATTTTAGTAACCAATAGAATTCAAGGAAATTATTACACTTACACTCTAATCTATAAAAATTAATTTACATGTTAATTCCCAATGCATTTACTTTACATACACCCAATGAAATTTAATGATATTATTACACTTACACTTTAATCAATACAACCTTTATTTTTTTATATTATTTTACTCAACTCTCATAGCATCTATTTTGTCATCATAGTTTATATTGGTTTCTTCCCAGATTCCAAATGGGAAGAACAAATGAAAACGGAGGGAGTACTAATTATTCTCCAAATATTATTTTTATTCTACTAATTATTCTCTAAATATGTTTATTATTTCCAACAGTTGCTTCTTCATGATTAGAGGATGTGCTTGTTCAAGACATGTGCACTCGAACAAACACCCATGATCAGTGTGTGTTTACAAGAAGCAATTGTATGCGTCAAGATCAAAGACCCTAATTTCAAATTAAAATAATTGTTAGATAATTCAGGGAGCAGTGATTAATTTATGTTTCAAGACCAAAGACAAAAGGCGCTTATGGCTTAATTGATAAAGTATCTGCATGTAGAATGGAAGGTTTGGGGTTTGATTCCAACTGGGCGCAGGCATCAGCTGGGAGGTTTCTTGACTGCGCATATTCCTCTTTACTCCCTTAGTCCCTCCTTGAGGGGAATGGGTTACGGTTATGGTTTACCTTGTGCGGGATACTGAGAATGTCCTTTAGTTTTTTTAGGGCCAAGTAATTGGTGCATGATTCAGAGATCAGAGTAATAAATTACTTAGTAGGAAGGTAAAGTAAAAAGAGACAAAAGGACGGTGCATTAAATAAAAGTTATCTTGTAAATACATTTATAATACATAGGTCACAAGTGGTAATGTCAAGAAGTTATTTTTTTGGGAAATTCCACATGGTAGCATCCAGTTTTAATGAAATGCCAATGGTAGCACTTTTTTAAGAAAATTCCACATGATAGTATCCAGTTTATGCACTATCTAATTGCCGTAGCATTTTCCGTTAAGTTCTTGTAGGATTCAGTTAACTTCATCATTTTGTAAGTTTTTTCCACATGGTAGTATCAAATTTTTGTTTAATTCACCATCTTATTGTCTAATTCACCGATTAATTCATTAACGTCCATAAATGTTTAATAATTTTAAGGAAAAATTATAAATGTTAAATAATTTAGGGAAATTAATTTTAACATTTAATTCACCATTTTTATGTTTAATTAATCGGTTACAACAAGTACTCTTTCGAATAAGTACTTGTTTCGATCAAATATTCAAAAGAGTTATCCCATAAGAGTAGTAGCGATGTCCGTTTTTTCAAAAAAAAAAAATCGTTATGATGGGTAAAAATGACGTCAAATATCTTTTTCGGTATACGTTTCGGAAAATAGGCGAATGAGTACTTGTTCCGATTGGATTTTCGAAAGAATTAACCCATAAGGGTAATTGCAACGTCAGTTCTTTCAAAAAAATCGTTATGATAGGTAAAAATGACGTAATATATCTTTTTTGGTTTACATATCGAAAAATAGGCGAATAAGTACTTGTTTCGACTGGATTTTCGAAAGAGTCACCCCATAAAGGTAATTGCAACGTCCGTTTTTTTTAAAAAAATCGTTGTGATAGGTAAAAATGACGCCAAATATCTTATTCGGTTTACGCATCGAAAAATAGGCGAATAAGTACTTGTTTCGACCAGATTAGATAGTTTCTTATAATTTTTCTATAAGCGTTAATGAATTAAACGGTGAATTAAACATTAAAATGGTGAATTAAACGTTAAAATGGTGAATTAAACAAAAAATGGATGCTACCATGTGGAAAAAAACTTACAAAATGATGAATTTAACAGAATCTAACAAGAACTTAATGGAAAATGTTACGACAATTAGATAGTGCATAAACTGGATGCTACCATGTGGAATTTTCTTGAAAAAGTGCTACCACTGGCAATTCATTAAAACTAGATGCTACCATGTGAAATTTCCTTTATTTTATTATAATGGGACGCATAGCTTCTAAGAAAGTTGATTCTGATAAGGGCTGAGATAACAATGAGGATTCAACTCGTCGGCAGTTGTGGCAAACTATACAAGACCATATTTTTGAGATTGTAAATGACATCTGCCGAGGGTATTTGACACATTTTTTGATAGTCTAATGATAGGTTACAAAAACGCTGAGCCAAACCATTATAAGATATATAACTAATTCTCGTTTTTCACACTTGTCGAGCCAACATTTTAACTTTTAATATTTTAAATTATTCTTAATTAAAAATTAGGAAAATTTGCTCAAAATAATCCCAACGATCATCTATTGGCAAAAAATAATCCCAACTATCAATTATTTTTTAATAATCTCAAACATTCTCATAATTTGTTGAAAACATACCCACCTCCCCTTTAATCGGCTGCAAGAAGCAACTTTTTCGCTTTTTTCTTTCTTTTTTGATTAATAGATGAAGGTGAAGAGTTAGTTTTGAACAGTTAAGTAAAAAAAAAGAAAAAAAAGGAAAAGTTACATGTTTCAGCCGGTAATAAGGGGGTGGGTACGTATGTTTTCAACAAATTATGAGAATAGTTGGGATTATTAAAAAATAATTGATAGTTGGGATTATTTTTGGTCAACGGGTGATAGTTGAGATTATTTTCAGCAAATTTTTCCTAAAAATTATAAAAAGTTGATATAAATAATCTTTGTATTGAGACAAATCAAACAAGATTTCACATGACTAATGGGGTAAATACGAGGGAGTACAATTTACTCAAGCATGGTATAAATTTTTAAATTATTTTAGCAAATTTGAATAATTGTAATTTAATGCATTTATTAATGTATAAATTTTTCCAAAAATGCAAATCTATAAATATTTTAAATCCAAAATTAAATGTCAGCCAGTCAAATTCATTAATAGCATCCAATAAAAAAGACAAATTACAGACTCACAATCAAACCATCTTATATTAATTATTATGATACAATAATGTTATAAAAATATATAAATTATAAATATAACTTATTAAATACTCTCAATATAACGTCATATCCATCGCTAAATGCAACAAAAAGTTGAAAAAACATACGATATACTTCCTCCGTTCCGAAATACTCGCTACATTTCATTTTTGGGCACTATTCATCGTTCAAGCTTATTTTACATATTGCGACTAATGTGTAAGTAAAAATATAGTCAAGTGGGATCTTGTTTGAATCGTCTAATCGCATACTTTCATAATATTAAATTTTTATAATTTTTAGATAAGTGTAGTTTAAGATATTAATGATAAAAAATGTGCATTAAATTGCGTAAAAAAGTGAAATGTAGCAAATATTATGGAACGGAGGAAGTATAAAAAAATTTAAAAAACAAAAAGAAGAAGCTAGCAGTTACAACATTACTTATAAAAAGCAATGGCTACTTGCAGGGCACTGAGAATAAGAAGAATGGTTAAATAGATGACAGATGCGATGGCCCATGGATGATTGATGTAGTTTCTCCTCAATATAGCTGTATACCTATTGATACGCTTAGAAGCATACTTTTTCAAATCCCCAGAAATAGTAGTATAATAGAAGTTGGGATTATACATCATGACGTTCTTAACAATCCTGTTAATTGTATTTGCAACCTCTTCATGATTCCCAAGCCAATCCTCTAAAACTTTACTTTTAACAAGTATTTCCACATCTTCTGAAGTGTCTATTAATTCATCAAGAAACACAACATAATCCAACACATATGAATCATAATAATGGTGACAATATTCATAAAATAAAATGCTACGAAATATGGATTCTGTACTATCTTGAATGATCAATTTTGGAATTTCTAATACCCCATTCTTGTATTTTATATCTAGTAAACTCTCACCATTACTACACCTGAATTCCATTCCCGCTGCCTTGAGTTCCTTAGCTGTTGGAGGAAACTCAGCTTTTACATTCCTTAAACCGTCTCGAACATTCGAGGGTAAACAGCAGATCCTTAAGAAATCTACTAGATGTTTGATATCTGATTCATTTCTAAGTTTTTCTTTAAGTTGATTGGTGCTCTCTTTTCCAGTCCCAGGTATATGGCAGCCATTTATAAAATTTAGTGCAATATCCTTGAAAGAAATATGAGGGTAGTATGCACCAAATGATTTTTCATATACCTCTTTGAGAATAAAATATGGAAGTTGATTTTCTTCTAGAAATATATCATGTTGAATGTGGTGTACCATTTCATGCTTATATCTTAAAGGTTTTTCTTTAACAACGATTTCACCATAAAAACATATAAATAAATATATAATAAATGCAGTATCGATCATTACCATTTCTATGAATTCGTTACTTGAAATATTTATTTCTTCTGCATAGTAAGATCGGAGTTCCTCTTCCCAAGTCCCTATAAACTCTAAGTAATCGCCTAACTTGTCGCCTATGGTTATAGTTGTGGTTGTGAACATGTTATATTCTATTAGGCATTCGAGGTGCCTCAATTTTAAGTCTTGTAAAGGTTCTAAGCATTTTTTCTTGTGGTAGAAAGGACCAATAGAAACAACTAAAGGCTCGTAACACTGTTTACGTACATTCTTAATAGGTTCTGGAACCTTGTAAATACACGGATTACAACAGATCTTTTTCAATTGCCCAATCTTTTTTCGTATTGAATCCTCCACTTCCTTCAATCGATTAGCCATATTCACTGTCCAAGTTTTTAACATTATTAATAAATGTCTTCAATCTTATTGATTTCACAAGATTTTCAATGTACTAATAGCTTTGATTGCGCATAATTAAAATTAATTAGTAGAAAATAAATTTTAATATTCTTAAGTAAAAAGTACATTAAATATAAGAAAATTACTTAGAATAATTCAATATTTTACTGATTTTCCTACAATAATCTCAATTTTTTTATTAAACATGAATAATCCGAACTATAAAGGGTACCAATTAAGAATGCACTAAGGTAATCTTACCCTATACAACCAGTTATTTTGCATAAAAAAATATAAAGGTAAATAGAAATATAAATTATACAAAAAAAAAAAAGAGAAATGAAGCAAGTTATCTCTTGATTTTAACTTTTAACTTTTAATCATACATTCTAATAAAATTCTTGGGAAATGACAAATGTCAATGTAAGAAAAGGTATGCCATTTGTAATTTTTCTATTGGTTAAAAGCTAAGAGATTTCTTTCTTCAATTAATACTGTCTTTTCTGCATTGCTGTTTCAATCAATATTAATGTTTGCTCAATTTAAGGAATAATTTATTTGAATACCATAAATAATTTAAGGAATAATTAACTAGACCATAAATAATTTAAATTTGCTTAATTTAAATTTGCTTAAATGAACTAATTTCAGTCAAAGCTAACAGATTATTTCTCACATGGAATAATCAAATTCATTAATTGCTATATTTTGAGTAAATTGAGTAAATTAATAAATTGCATTTATTCTTGACCAATATCTCTACCATTAAATTATCTTTGACTATCATTTATTTATGGTTAAATTGAGTAAATTAGAAAATATATATACCACATCATATATTCTAGACAATTTCTAAAATTACAAATTTAATTTATACATATATTGACTATCATTCATTTATGGTTAAAATGAGTAATTAAAATATATATACCACATCATATATTCTATACAATTTCGAAAGTTACAAATTTAATTTATACATTTATTGTAAAAATTGAGTAATTTACTACATAATATCTTAGATTTTATTTTTTAATTAATATATATATTTATATATGTTGATGCTAAAAAAACCGTGCATTGCACGAGATTCTATACTAGTTCATAATAATACTTTTGATTTATGATTATCTTTTTTACTAATTTACATGCAAAATCGGTTACCATTTGGTCCATAATATTTTTGGGTAAGTGATCTTAAAATTGAGATTATTCATGGTTAATTAAAAGTTGAGATTATTTTAGAAAATCAATAAAAATTTGATTATTCAAGATAGTTTTTCTTTAAAAACAATGTGCAAATTAAGTATAATTAATGAATAATACTCCCAAACAAATGAGACATTTAAAAGAAATGTGGAAGCATCTTAAGGCTGTATTTATCCTTTTCCATATCATATATCCAATTTATATATTATCTTGTAAATTAATACTTATTTTTCATCCTTAAGGCTATTTATGAGCATCAAATATTAGCCCCTACAAAAGAAGTTTAGTGATTTCAATGTAAATTACACAAATAGAATTGTAATTAATATCTTTATGGCGATATATAGTCCTACAAATAAACTTAGTGGTACATAATACATATATATATCATGATACCAAAACAATAGCAAAAATGGAAATCAAAAATCAAAATAATGACAATCTAGAATATGAGTAGAAGAAGAGAAGGAACTTACCACAACTGAAAGAGTTGCACCGTACAAGGATGGTGAATAGTACGAGATCACTAGACGAGTCAAAACATAGCTTTTTGTTTGAGATCTGATAACTAGAAGAGAAGTAACTTACCACAACTGAAAGAGTTCCATCTTTATATCATATTAGTATAGTATATGTTTAAAACAGATCTGATAACTAGATATTATATTTCTCTAATATATTAATTGAATCAAAATAGTTTACAATTATATATAATCAAATTGAAAATTGTATTGATAATCCAAATGAACAGATATGACTCTATTTCATATCAATAAAAAAGGGTTGATACATTTGTCCGGACACCGTAGTAGTTTGCAAGTTGCTACACATACATAATATTTTTAATTCGTCTTGCGCAATTGCCAAGATAAGATGCATTTAATTTGTTTATTTATATTATATTAAATGATAGACTTACTTTTGAGTCTTCTTTTATCTTTTCAACAAAGCCATCGACCTCTTAATTAATTATATCCGACGAGGCGACGATCGTGTAGCCCAACACGAATAATTTAATATCATGTTTGAAAATAATGATTTTATTTGCAAATTTGGGAGTTAAATTCAAGGGCGGATCGGAGCAAAAATTTTGGTGGCCCCATTATTTTTACGATAACTTACAAAATGGAGTCCTTCATGATATCTAAAGATAAAAAATTCCAATTAAAAAAAAAATATTTCAAGATAAAATGTATTTTAACATAATATTCTAAAATTACTTCAATCAAATATATAAAAAGTTCACAAAAAAATCACTTAAAAAGTGTTACTCAAAACCGGACTTGAATAACACCATTTAATATTTGAGGCCCCTTCAGAGGCCCTAGGCGGTCGGCTACCCCGTATATGCCAAGAACCGGCCCTGGTTAAATTTATTGTTTGGTAAATTAAAAAATTTTAAATTTGGATTTCGATTAAATTCCACCATTGTTTTTAAAGTAGTTAAACTTAAGGATTAAAGAATGACTACTAAAACATTGTCATTCTCAAATTCTTCATTTATTATAATTTCATAATTAGAATTCATAATTTAAAATTAAATACATGTTCCCAAACACTACTTAAGAAAATTGGTTTCTTTATGTGTTGGACAAATGTTTTCTTAATGTGTGGTGATTCAAAAAATTTTAAATTTTTTCACTTAGTAGGTAAAATATTATGATTTTTGTTAAATTTACGTTATTATTACCTATTATTATGATGATCCTTAAAAGACACATTATTTGAAAACATGTTTGAAATGAGTAATTAGTTTTGATAAAATTTTGGGGCACAATCAAAATTTGTAATTGGACTGAAATGAATATTATATTATATATACTGAATACAAAAGTTTAATTACATCATAAATTGTATATGAATAGTTTTTGTGGAACATTTGTTCTTCTGCACCTTTACACTTTTCACTTATAATTTTATATGAACTCATGTCTCACTTTGATTGTAATTAGCATCACTCAACACTCATATTATAGTATTGTTGGATAGTCTTCATGTGGCTTAACCCATTTTTTTTGTACTTGATGTGTTTTTTTCACTTTATGGGCTATGGCATACACCTATTTGTAGTCTGCAGTCTGCAGTCTGTAGACATCTAATGTTGTGTTGGTGTATGAATGTTCTAAAATACTCTTTTACTACACTCTTTCTTAATACTTCGTCCGTTCTTTTTTACTTGCTACATTGTTGACTTCGGCACTATTCATAAAGCAAATTGACTTTTATATTATTGATAATCTAAAAGTTAAAACATAGTCATTTGAGATCTTGTTTGAATTGTCTCGATTCAAAGTTTATTAATTTTGAGTTTTTTTTAATTTTTCGATATGTATAATTAGAGATATTAATGATGCAATTCGTACATTGAAGAGTGTGAAAAAGCAAATGGTGCAACTAATATGGAACGGAGAAAGTAGATACTAGTATATGTATATCTAACTAGTTTTTTTTTTGTATTTTAACACTAATATTTCTAGATAATCATTTTCATAAATTTTTCTGATTAGCTTTTCTAACACTCCCTTCTAATTTAAAAAATCTTGACTTTAAAAATCTTTGAAGTTATTGTAAGAAATAGTCGATGCACCTGCCACCAACTCTCATCAATCTTATAGGTTGAATTTTCACTTTTTTGATGCCCATGTTGCCAATTATCCTTTGTCGTCAAAGCACATTTGTCTTCTTACGTCTCATTGCTGGTATTTTTGTACAAAGCATGTTTAAGCTATTCATATGTAGCAATCAACATATCTACTTGTGAATATTGTGCTCATGTCATCAGTCATTTTCCAAAATATTTTCTTTCTCCGAAATTTTGAGTGGTTACCCGTGTCAACACCCCATATCATACATGTAAATTTTATTGTTTCGGGTGAAACTTAGTTACAATCTGTATTAAGTGGAAGAAGGGTAATAAAGTTTTATTAAAGGGAAAATTTTTAATGATGAAGTGACACGTAAGTAACTTTAAAGGTGATGAAGTTCGTAGTGTATTATTTTATTAATATTTATTGATAGATTACAGATGTGGTTTTCGACAAAACCTGATTTCTGCAATATTTGTATTAATGATCTTTTTAATAATTATAATTGTTAATTATGTCTTTTAAATATTTGCATTACTAATGCTTTGGTTATTAAGATTGTCTGAATGATAAATATCATAAGCGGAAGAATAAAACTGATTAATATTAAATGTGATTTTATTTGTATTGATTATAAACTCAGAATTACACCATATTTATACAAGAATTGATACTAGCAAATAAGGAAGAAAATAATACTCAACTAATATTATGCCCTAATTGATACTAACTACCTAAAATAAGAGTATGGAAAATATTACAATAATATCTAAACATCCTTTATTTCCTAAGCTTTGAAGGTAACGGCAGATCTCGACAGTTTTTCATTTTCACCCTGATTCACTGGATATCGGGATCGTTGTGCCTTATATTCCGGATTGTATCTCCTAGGTGGAACACCCCTGGTTATTCTGGGAGGAGAAGTTCATGTCTGCAAGTCTCACCAGTGGAAGGCACCCTATCATCAATATCAATAGAAACATCACATATTGGTTCAGAGGTTACCTCTATCTCGGGAGAGTCATGAGATGCTTCAGACAAGTTTGGAGTAATCTGAGGAGAAGGGAGTATTATAGCTTCAGTGGCAACAATGGCAGGAATCGGGATTACCTACTTGCTCTTTTGGGTCAAAATTTGTAACAATTGGATGTATTAACCAGCTTAAGTCATCACTTATGGTCTGCCCTAAGGACGAAGCTGGGAGCAGTATTATTGTTCCTCAAAGAAGTCACAATCCATCGTAGTGTAAAGTTTGTTTTGATGAGGATCGAAGCACCTATACCCCTTTATGTTTACCCCATACCCGATGAAAATTCATTTCACTGCTCTAGGTTCAAGTTTAAGGCGAGTGTGTTGGGGAAGGTGAACATATACAACGCATCCAAACACACGAGGGGGTAAAGAATGAAGAGATGGGGTAGAGATGTGGGCCTGGAGGGCATCTAGAGGTGTTTGATAGTTTAGAATTTTTGTAGGAAGACGATTTGTTAGGTATGTGATAGTGGCTATGGCTTCAGGCCAAAAATAGGCATGTACTTTGGGTTCAAACATGATAGCTCGAGTGATCTCGAAAAGGGTTTGGTTTTTTCGTTCAGCAACTCTATTTTGTTGAGGAGTATGGGGACAACTGGTCTGGTGGATTAGGCCATGAGTAGTCATGAATTCCTTCATTTTGTGGTTTATATACTCTCATCCATTATCAGACCGGAAGATTTGGGGTCGGGCTTGAAATTGGGTTAAGAGCATATTATAAAAGTTTACAAATACATCAAAGACTTCAGATTTTGATTTTAGAAAATATACCCAACACATGCGAGTACAATCATCCAGAAAAGAAACAAAATAGGATATCACACTTTTGACCCAATTAATTAAATTGGTCGACCCGACCTGATCTGTTAATTAAATGGGTTAGGTTCATGTCAAAATTTTAAACCTGAAAAACACAAATGTATAACTCATTTTATTTAATGTGTTAATTTCGAGTTAAATTAATAAGTATAAGCTAAACTTAGTTCATTTAATATTTTCTAATATTTCATAGTAAATACAAAACAAACAACAAAAAGCATAAAGTTAAAATTAAAGCCATAAAAATTAAATTTAACCAACGTTAGAAACTTTAAAACGAAAACAAAAAAATATTAAACGGATTAAGTAGGTCGGAATCAGGTCAACTTGATTTGTTGCATGTTAGGTCAAGGTTGTGATTTTCGACCCAATTAAGTAAATGGCTTGGGTTAAGGTCAAGGGTTTTCTAACCTGTTTATTTATGAATCGAACCCGAACCCAGTGGCGGATCTAGGGTATAGAATTCCCTGTAGCACCAACGAATGGATGAAATTAGCTAATGTGAGCAGCATTTAGTATCTTTGTGAAATAATCCCTTAAACCAGGAAAAATGTTGAATATCAAACAATTTCTGAACAAGATAGAGAAGAGGGAGCTGGGAGAGTAGCCAACCAATCACTTGAGATTCATATTGATCAATTGAAAAAGTCAACCATGTGTTTTGTAATTCAGTCAACCTGAATCTTGACTTCACCGTAAACATAACATTCATAAAATGAACTAACCAAGGCTCGCGACTTTAGATTTGCATTCTAGCTTCACAGTAATTTACGTGAGATTCTAACTAGAGCTGTTCATGGGCGGGCTTGGGCGGGTAGCGGACCGGGTAGCACCTAAAAATTCTACCCGCGGGCTCAAATATTCAAAAGCTTGCCCACATTCGCGGGCAAATTTTTTGTCGCTACCCGCCCATTTTTAAAGTGGGCAGGACCCGCGGGTAGTCGGGTATTTTTATATTGAAATTTAAAACATAAAATCGTATTATAAAGTTAAGTTTTTATAAGAACAAAAAAAATATAATACATTATCTAAAATACTCTAAATATATATAAAGTCTCAAAATAGTCAAATTACATGAATATTGAATATAGATGGTGGAGTCGGCTACTTGTTCGAACTTTGATAGTCGATTGCTAATTGAGTGCTTTGAGGGTTAAAAATATTAAAGTCTAAAAGAAGTAAACCTTAAGGCTAGTAGAAAAATAATAAACTAAAGTTGGGCATGGGTCATGTAGTAGTATAGTTTAATATTTAATAAAATTAATTATTATATATTAAACTAAGCGGGCGGGCGGGTATACCCGCGGGTAATTTTTTGGTGTCGCTACCCGCCCGTTTATCTTGGCGGGCGGGTATTACCCGTCCAAACTTTAAATTTTTTTGAAAAACGTTGTCCATGTCCGCCTGTTTTTCGAGCCGGATTGGGCGGGCCTAGCGGGTAGCCCGCCCATGAACAGCTCTAATTCTAACCAAATACCTAAAAACATAATCTTCAACTCTCACTTAATCTGTGTATTTGGTGTGCTATATATTTAATTCATATAGCCTTAATGAACATCAGGTTCTGAGACATAGTGGTTTCGTAATTCTAACTTCAATCAAATTCAGATAGCATTGTTATCAAATATCAAAAAAAATACTTATACGCAATAAGAATCAAGATTAAGAATAAAGATTAGAACAATAAGATTCAAAATTTAAGATTATAATTAAAGATTATAACATAAAAATTAAGATTAAGAGTGAAAATACTTAAAAAAATCAAAATTTTGAACATAAAGACTAAGATTAAGATTAAAACAAAAAATGTCAAAACTATTCCCTCCGGAGGCACGTGCCCCGGAGGGCCCGTACATAGATCTGCCCATACCCAAACCCCACCCAACCTAATTTGTTTAAGAGGCCTATTTTAAACTACCAACATACTACGAATCATTTATTTTTTGGACATTTAAGCTCGTGTAAACATATATGTTTAGCGGAGTGATGATTTTCAAAATAGTTGGTCACTTCTGTTTTTTGGTACCAACAATTTTTTCAAAATAGTGTTTTTCACTCCTCTAACATATATATACTGACAAGCATTAGTACTATGCCATTTTTCTTACATAATTTGTAATAAGGCCCAAGTTGATTATTTTCTCGATTCTTTGATTTTCACAATTTTCTATCCCCTACAACGGTTATTTGATGTAAATGTCACAAAACTTTGCCAATATCATGTGCTCGTTCAAGCGATCCTACTTATTCAAGCATTCTGTTGAGAAAAGTGTTGATATAAAACACACACTTTCTCCCTTTGTGTTGTTAGATGAGAAAAATAACCAATCCGATCAAGTAAACAATAATAATCCCAAAATACAAACAGCAACTTTAAGGTGAATTGAAATATCTCACACATCAAATACAAGCGCACGGCAGAAGAAGAAAAAAGGTATCGCACGTGAGTTTCGGCGATCCGATCGAAGGCCATTCGTTCTCTGTTTTTTGTCAGTTTTTGACACGGTGTTCCTGCCTATCCAATCTACATATTCAACGGTTGGATTGTCGTTTTGTGCACTGTAAGTGGGTAATTTGTTTTGCCCTAATTTTAACCCTAATTATTATTTTACCATTTTTGAGTGATGTTTTAGGGTTGTTTGGTGTTTGTATTACCTCTAGTATTGTCTAGAGAGGATTTTGGGTGTACCTATTAATTTTATTGGTAATTAGTGGAAGAGTGTGGTACCACTTACGGTCCCGTGGTTTTTTTTCCCGCATTGGGTTTTACACGTAAATATTGTGTGTGCTTTACTTTCCGCATATTTACTTTATTGCGTTTGATTGTGGGATTATTATTGTTTACTTGATCGGATTGGTTATTTTTCTCATCTAACAACACAAAGGGAGAAAGTGTGTATGTTATATCGACACTTTTCTCAACACATTCTTCTTTCCCTTTAGAACAGTCTGACTCTCTAAGTTCCTTTGCTCCTTTGGCTTGTTCGACATACATAGCCACATAACACACCTTTGAGCCTTAGCCCACAAATGGCTCATCTCATGGCTCACAGCGCATATGACAATCTTCACCTTAACTTGAGCCTTACTAGCTACATCTCTACATCCTCTATATCCCCAACATTATCAAATATAATAAACAACAATCCACCTAACATTCTACTTCCATATAAGTAAATCACATAAATATATCTATAAGCCCTCCAAGGGTTTCACAACAAACAATGTGAAAGACCAACATAGTCCACACACAATAGGAAATTGTTGGTAGGCAAAGTCTTGGTCATTATATTCGCGGGGTTGTCTTTTGTTGCAATCTTCATCAAGCTCATCCACTCCATCTTAATTTCATCTCGAAGGAAGTAATACTTAATGTATACATGTATAGTTCTTCTATGAAATGTATTCTGATTTGTTTTTCAATTGTACTCAAATGAGCACATGGAAATGCTCAAAACGAGCACATGCTCAACGCATATTTGCTCGGTTCATAGCGATAAGTTTCTTATATTGTTCTGTTGGTGTTGAACTCTATAAATACACCATAATTAACTCCAAATCAATGTATACACTCTAAGTAATTTACTAATTTAATCATATGTAAAAACTCTCAAATCTATACACTAAACCCTTAAGAGATCTTCAATTTAATTCTCCATTGTAGTTCTCATTTTGAGGTCTTAGAACTCCATTGTTTCTTATCCAATCATTAAAACAATCCAAAACCGACGTAGCCAAAAATAGGTGAACCTCGATAAATCTTTTGTTGATTGTGTTATGCATTGATTGCTTGTATAAGCAATAAATTTCCCCATTAATCTTAGATTACAAATATTGTATTTTCACATAAAGACATCATTTAGCACTTATTCAAAACATCACCAAATGAAGGGTAACCACAAAATTAACTAATTGATACTCAATTCATAACAAACCAAAATACCTGAAAGCAATGGCAATGTCATCACCAAATATTTCCAATGCCTTATCCATAATTTGTAAAGGGGAAGCATTTTCCAGATTTCTAGCCAATTTCCCATAATCATCTTCATCATCAATCAATTTACCATTTCCTGTTTTTACCACCCAAAAGGAAAACTAATGAAATTCACCCCTTATTGCCTAATACAAAGAAAATTATAACCAAAAGTGAAGAGAAATTACCATCAGTGGTAAAAAAGGAAGAGCCTTTAGGGTGAGAATTCAGAGGTTTTACTGAAACATCTCTCTGATTACAAGAAAATATAGCCCTTGATTGTACAATAGGAAAATCACATTCATCAAATTTACCCATAAACTGAGCTGCAAATTCAGATTGATAAAGTACAAGAATTACTTAATGTGGGTAAAAAATTGAAAGATAACTATTGGGAAATGAAAAAAAGGAAAGAAAGAAATTACCTTTGTGTTTAGAATCATAGGAGAAGAAAGGAAGAGGATAAGATAACAGAAAAGAAGCTAATACCATTGTCTTTTACTCAAAATTTCTCTGTTATAATGATAGTTGGTTAATTTTTGAAATGTTTACTGAATTACTTGAGGTCTGCCATGGAAGGTCCAAGAATGTGGGAATTGAGATGGAAGAAAATACTCTTGTTACTAAAAGATGGCAATTGAAATAAATATTAATTGGTAAATTTCATTAAATTGTGTATACTTCATCCGTTCCATAATACTTGCTACTCATTGTGATATTTTTCCACACAACATGTCACACTAGTAGCAAGTATTATAGAACAGAGAAAGTATAAGAAATAAGCGTGGATAAAAATTAAAGAAAATGTTGATTGGGGTAATGTAAATGATTTGGTATTTAGTCATTTTAATGTTAATAAAAGTTTGATTATGAAAAAGTTTTGTTTCTTTATAGTTATCAATTAACGCCTTATATCACATGTTTCAAAGAGAGTAACCCAAGTATGAAAATTAGATCCATCTTCTTCAAGTTGAATAGAAACACAAGTCTTAATGTTGGACACCAAAGTTGCGGGATGAATTTTAGTGGGGGAAGCCATGAGAAACGGGGAAGGAAAAAGCCAAAAGTGGTGGTGGGATAGGCGGCACAGCCTTGGAGACAAGCTGCCGGCCAAAAAGAGCGGTAAGAAAAGAGAGAAAATGCCAAGGAAAGCAACCTAAGCAACTGATACCATATAAGAAATGATTTGGGAGAAAGATTGGATACCTTCTCATTATCATCATAAGAATATATATATATATATATATATATATATATATATATATATATATATATATATATATATATATATATATATATATATATATATATATATATATATATATATATATATATATATATATATAAGATTAAACTATGGTGTTTAAGAAACTAAATAATTACAATATATTTCTAATATAATTTCCTAAGATATAAATATACACCAAATAATAACAATATATGCAAAATATTCTGCGAGAATATTTATGATTCTAACAGTTTTATTGAAAATAAAATTTGTAAAAGCAAATGAGATTGTTGAAGGAGATTAAGCATTGCCATTAAACTTGTCAAATGAGATTAAGTATTTTCACCAATTAATAATGATTACCAAAATGTGTTAAAGTAATTGAAATGTTTAAAGTTAAAATAACAAAATAAAATAGAAATGAAACTATGTATGGACAGTTACGTTTCCAAGAATGTTCTCCCAGGATCTATTATGCTGTAGAACCTAGAAAGTCATATTCCAGAAAATCTAGGTTGCTAATGAAATGGGCTGGGAGTGGATTGAGATACCTAGGCTAGACTGTAAAGCCTTAGATGTGAAGGCCCGTAATACCAACCCGACCTAGAACACAAATTCTTGTCAGAAACGGTCTCTTTGAGAAACCAATTTTATTTTATGGGTCGGCCCATAAAGAAAAATATAGAATAAGAGAAAGAATTAAACTCTAATTAACTAAGTCTAAGAGGCGTCTCTAAAAATAACGGTCTCTCAGAAGATTCGCTGGACCTAGAAAATTTGAAAAAAAGCCATTTGAATAAAAATAGTCAAGATTCAAGTTATGAGCAAATTTTAATCTTATATTTTTCACAAAAATAGTTAATAATCACATTTAAGTAACCACCAATAACTTAACATGTATATTTTATTATAAGGAAAGCCAACCACTATTAAATTAGAGGAGTTATTAAGTAATATATATATATATATATATATATATATATATATATATATATATATATATATAATATATATATATATATATATATATATATATATATATATATATATATATATATATATAGATATATATATATATATATATATATATATATATATATATATATATATATATATATATATATATATATATATATATATATATATATATATATATATATATATATATATATATATATATATATATTTTGGCAAATGATTTGTATTATATACCAAAAAGACAAAGACAACAGACGCTTGGGCGGGAAATTAACTCCCCCGGAGCCACCAAAAATACCGGCACCCTATACAAAAAGGAGAGCGCCAGCCCAAAAAGCACTAAGCAACCTACTTAGATACAAGCATATCGTTCATTCTACTATTAGCCCTACCAGCTATTCTAAAGACTATACCATATATAACCTCCTTAAGGCTTAAGGAATGGTTATCAAAAATTTTCCTGTTCCGCTGCATCCAGATGCTATAAATCATCTCGGTCCATATCCCAACTATCAGCTTAGCGCGATCGGTCTTCTTTTTGTTGATTCTGCTCATAGACTGAATCTCTGTGTGAAAATTCGTGTCCTTAGGGCCCCTAGAGAGGAAATTGAAGATATTGGATCTGATTTCCTTTGCATTCGGGCAATCGAACAAAAGGTGCTGACTGGTTTCGCTAGCCCCTCCACAAAGCACGCAAGAATCATCCGCAATGTTTACCCATTTCCCAATTCTGTCTTTTGTAGCTAACCTGTTTTGAATGGCCAGCCAAGTGATGAAACGAGCGCTAGGACTAGCAATGTTCTTGATCATGATATTCCCCCAGCTAACTTTGGGCACATCTGCAATGAGCATCTCGTACGCTTTCCCGATGTGGTAATCACCCCCTGTAGTCACCTTTTCCCATCCTCCCAGTTTATCTAGGAGTTCATGCTGTTTGATGATCTTCTTGAAACCCCAAGAGGCATGGATTGAAGGCTTCAAGCAAACGAGCTCCTGCGCTTTCACGTAGTAGCTATGAACCCATTTCACCCAAAGATTTTCTTTGTTGCTCGCGAGGTTCCAAAGGTGCTTAAGGATAGCTGCTCTGTTCCAGATGTACATATCTCTCAGATTGAGGCCCCCTTTTAGGAAAGGTAACCCCATTTGGTGCCAAGACACTGCTGCTTTCTTTGATAATCCCTCTGTTCCTGTCCATATGAAGGATCTGCAGATGTTTTCAACCATTTTGATCACCTTTTTTGGGAGGCAGAAGATTTGGGACCAGAAGTTGTGAATGCCACCAATGATGCTTCGAACCAGTTGAATCCGTCCTGCGTAGGAGAGGAGCCGATAAGACCAGAACCTAATTCTCCCCACGATTTTATCTACCAAAGGTCTGCAGTCATGCATGTTAAGCTTTTTAGAATGAAGAGGGACTCCCAAATAACAGAAAGGGAAAGAGCCTTCCACCATCTGAAGACGATGAAGAATTTGCTTTTTGATCTGGTCGTCCACTCCTGACATGTAAACATTGCTCTTGCTATTATTCGCCTCTAGCCCCGAAGCTCTGGAGAACTTTTGGAAAGTACTCATGATACTCTGAGTAGAAGGAGTATCTGCTCTACAGAATAAAAGGAGGTCATCTGCAAAAAGGAGGTGGGTAATGTGCACCCGCTTACATCTTGGATGGAAGTGGAAGTCAGGATTATCACTGTGTTTCTTCATGAGTCTGGACAGGTACTCCATAGCTATGGCGAAGAGATACGGGGAAAGGGGGTCACCTTGGCGCAAACCCTTCTTGGCTTCGAACGGTTTTAGGGGGCTACCATTGACCAGAATGGAGAAGGAGACCGTTGAAACACACACCTTTATCCAGTCCACAAAGTTTGGGGGAAACCCCATTTCATTCATAACCGAGAACAGGAACTCCCAGCTGACCGAATCATACGCCTTTCGAAGGTCCATTTTGATCATGCACCTAGGGCTATTATTCTTCCTACTATACCCTTTGATGAGCTCCGCCGCAAGAAGGATATTGTCTGCCATCTGTCTCCCGGGAATAAACCCTGATTGGGCTTGATCTATCACTTTCCCCATGACTTTCTGAAGTCTCCCCGCTAGAATCCTGGAGATGACCTTGTAGATAACCGTGCAGCACGCAATGGGCCTGAAATCCCCTACTTTAGTAGGATTAGCAGTCTTAGGAATCAACGTGACTGAGGTGCAGTTATACGGAGGGAATAGGTACTTGTCACTGAAGAAGGTTTTTATGGCCCCTATGAAGTCGTCTTTGATGATGTTCCACGACCTTTTAAAGAAACAAGCGTTAAACCCATCGATCCCCGGGGCTCTGTTATCATTTATCCCAAAAAGAGCTTCCTTGATCTCATCATCTGTCACATCACGAATTAGCTCTAGGCTGCTTTGATTGCCAATTTGGGGGCCCTCTCTCATACTAGGTCTGTCAAGCACTTCAAGGTTGGGGTTTGCGGTTCCTTGAAGGCTCTGAAAGAATTGGACAATTTCATTTTGGATCTCGGGAGCTTTGTTGAGCCAATTTCCATCTTTGTCTTGCAATTCATGAATGCTGTTTGTAGCCCTTCTCTCTTTGATGGAAGCATGAAAGAATGCCGAGTTGTCATCCCCATTTCTAAGCCAACTTATCCTAGCTTTTTGGTGAAGGGCCTTTTCCTCAAGTTTTCTCCATTTTCTCACATTCAAACAAGCATTTTTCTCCTGTTTGTGAAGATTCTCATCAATGGGGTTAATTTGGAGCCTAGTCTGGATATCAAGGAGGCTTTCTTCCCAATGCGTGATCCTGTTCTTAATCCCCTCGAACTCTGTATTGTGAAGCTGTTTCAAAGTTCTTTTGACATTTTTCATTTTGTGCCACAGCCGTTGAAGCCCCTGCCCTTTAACTCTCTGGTTCCAAGCCTCCTCCACTACCTTGAGGAAATCAGGGTGATCGCAAAGGAAGTTGAAGAAGCGGAAAGGCCTACTCTGATTGTGCTCATGGTCTTGGAGGTTTACGATCAAAGGTGAGTGGTCAGACGTCCTTGGATTATCATAAAGGACGTGCACAGAGCTGTAGCAATCCAACCACTGAAGGTTCCCGATGGCGTGATCAATCTTCGACAGAATACGGTTGTCCCCCTCTTCTTTGTTAGACCAAGAAAATTTATGCCCTCTCTCAGGAATGGGGTGAAGCTTCATTTGGTCCATCCATTGTTGCATGTCAGCTGTTTCATAGGAAGTCACCTGAGTCCCATTCTTTCTATGATCATCCCTATATATGACATTAAAGTCTCCTATGAATAAACACGGTGCACTGTAGCTAGTAGCCTCCAAGTCCTTCCACAGCTCACGCCGGTCCCTGACATTGTGAAGGCCATAAACAAAAACCACATAGATGCTATTATCGGAATTTACCGGAGTAATGTTAACAGTCAAGTATTGCTTATGAATATCACATTGCACCACCTTACATTTATCCTTGCGCCAACCAACCCAAATTCTGCCGTTCTCATGATGGTCATAGTTCGTGAACCAGTTCCAACTGTTGCCTAGCTTCTTTTGGATTTTTCCTGCATTCTGAGCTTTAATTTTAGTTTCCAACAGACCAACCACACTCGCATTGTTGTTATCAAGGAAAGATTTAACTTCCTTGATTTTTGGGGGGCTATTCATGCCCCTCACGTTCCAAGAGAGAATAATCATTTTTGGGAGGGAATTTGAGGGTTCCCGCCCCTGTGTTGCTCATTTTTCTCTACTGATTCTATGTCTGATATCTGATTTTCGCTGCCCATAGACGTGTTGTTGTAGCTGATCAGTTTTTGCTGTCCCCTACGTGCAGTTCTGTTCAATGGCACAGGGGTCCATCCTTCTTCATTACTATCTGCCTGCTGTGTGGGAGTAGTAGCAAGCATCAGCCCAATTGCCTTACCATCTGCTGAACTATTCGCATTCTGCCTGCTGTCCTGCTCACAAGGGTTCAAGTCTGCCAAGGGAAACACCTGCCTCACATTTGCAGCAGCTGCTGCCATATCAGTGCATTCAAACTCAGAACCTTGCTGTGCTTCAAAAGCTGGCTGGACAGACACATCATGCACTAGGTGTCTTTCTGTCCTGTTGTGCAACCCATCCTTAACTTCGTCCCCCTCTTCTATTTCTGCTATGGACTGATCAGTAGGCCGTTTCTCAACATTTGTTGTGTTAATTTTCACCCTTAGTTCTTCTAGTGAGGAAACTCCTTGCATGATTTTTGCTATATTAGTAGGCACCCATAAACGCTTCTCCCCACCTTGTTCCTTCTAGCCTCCTCCCCATTATCATTGCACTTATGACCTAGCTTATTACACTTCCTGCAAAAGTAGGGCTTCCATTCGGGAATAGCTTTTTGAGTGAATTCTCTTCCAGTGTTATCTCGCACTCTTATATCAGTTACAAAATCTTGAGTTATATCAACTTCCACCAAGACTCTAGCATAGGAAACTTTAAGTTGTTTCGCAGTGCATTCATCAGCTAAAATCGGGACTCCAACGGCACTCACAATCCTACTTAAAGACTCTCCCCCCCAACAATGAAGTGGCAGACTCGGTAATCTGACCCAGACTGGAATTACCCTTAAAATTTCCTCCCTAAAATCAAAGTTTATGGTCCACTTTTTCACGATCATAGGTGCTTTGTTCAAGAAATAAGGACCCCCTTTTAGAATTTCAGTGCACTCTGTGTCCGAGTTAAACCTCATAATAAAGTATCCGTCTTCATGAAAATGAATTGTGGGCATGCTAACATATGTCCAGTGCTTACGTATAAATCCCTTCATAATGTCAACTGAAACATTTCCACCTACAACATACACTACCAAAGATCGTTCCCACATTTGAACAAGATTTACCATCTCATTGGAATCAATCTGAACTACTTGTTTTCCATCTTCTATAACAGGGGGAATAAATTTTAATTGCATTCCAATAGATGGGTTAGGACTCATTACCTTGTCTCTCCATGATGGCATCGTTTTGTTTGGCATAATTACAGGGTTCTGAGTTGAAATCAGCCTCGGAAATTCTTCTCCTTCTCCATCAAGCCTACTGACTTCTGTCTGCTGTTTTTCCGCTTGCACTTGCTGTGTGTCGGTGCTATTGCTAAGAAGCAATTTTTGGAGAGTATCCAATTGGGCCTTCACATTACTTAGTTCCTCCATCACCCCATCTGCTTTTTTGTTTTCAGCAAGGGTCGATCCAGTGTTGCTTGGGGTCACTAGCTGTTTGGGAACACTAACAATCGTCGAACCAGGATCGCTTGCTTGAAATTCCTGCTGGTTATCACTGTAGTCATCCTCGCTCTCTTCGCAGTTCGACAGTTCAGCCTCACTTTGAGCCCTAATTCCTGAATTTCCAGAGCAGCTTCTCGTTACAATAGACTTTCTTTCTTCCCCTCTCCCACGTCCTCCCCTTCCCCTAGTGTTTTTCCCTCCCCTCATGCCTTGAACCGCCGTCAAAGGGTGGCCGGAAAAAGAATTCAGTGTTGACGGCTACCACCCATCAACCCAGAGCCCTTCTCTCTAAAAATTTGTATTTATTTATATGGTATATATATATATATATATATATATATATATATATATATATATATATATATATATATATATATATATATATATATATATATATATATATATATATATATATATATATATATATATATATATATATATATATATATATATATATATAAAGTATAAGAGAATGACTATAATTACTTCTCCATCTCACTCAAGTATTGCCTTTTTTTATTTTAGTTCGTGATATTAAATTTGTTTTATTTATATGTTTGTATATAACTCCTCTACTTTTACTCTGTATATATACCTTTTTAAATATAACAGTTTATTGTGAGAAACAATCTCTTTGAGAGTCATATCCCTCTGGACCAGTCCAATATATTATAATATAAGAAAAAAAATTAACAATTGCGCACTTCATAACTTGTGTTGACCTATGTGGAGTTGTGTTTTAACATATTGAAATTAGCATTTTATACTATTTGAGTTGGTGTATTACTGTTTTAACCTATTAAAGTTGATATTTTATTCTATTTGGAGTGTGTTTAACATGTTAAGTTATTAATTTTTTAAAGTTGATATTTTAACATATTGAAGTTGGTATTTTAACCTCTTGAAGATGATATTAAAAAGTTGTTATTTTGATCTATATTGAAGTGGAGTTTTACCCTATTAAATTGTTAACATATTGAACTCGTATTTTAACCTATTAAAGTTGGCATTTAAACCTATTGAAGTTCCTATTGTTTGATATGGTGTTTGATGTTGCTGAAGTAGTTATTTTGACTTATTGAACTTGGTGTTTTAATTTATTGAAGTTGATATTTTTAACTTATTAAAGCTAATATTTTAATCTGTTGAAGTTGATATGTTAATCTGTTGAAGTTGATTTTTTTTTATAGTTGTTACTTTCAGCAACTACAACAGGTTAAAATGCCAAGTGATGTACAAATTTTATTTAACCGCAAGCGCAAAATGTATGTGTAGATGCGGGTCGAACATAATGAAATTAGGACAAGAAACTTGCTAATCTCTATAATTATATGTTGCTTGAGGAGAAAAATGTTTGGTTGGTTGTTTTAACTAACAAACTGATAATGCAATGAAAATATGGATTTAAACTATATGATTAAAAGATCTAGGGTGTCGATAATACCCTAAATCCTAATTTCAATCACCTTAATGGCATAATTCAATCACTAATCTATTCATAGACACTTTCAATCATCAAATCATACTTGAATTATAGGTTCAAACCTTGACCCTAGAAAATGAATCTACTTACTATTCATGGTGGAAGCAATGAACACAAACCCTAATATGATACTAAATATGAATAAAAGTGATAAAATTGAGACTTACATGGAAAAGCAATAATTAAAATAAGAGAAACACAATAATTAATGAACTAAGAGACAATAGTGAAGAACAAACTAATTAATGACAATATAATTAAAGTTTACTAATGAAAGATTGAACTAGTAGAAGAAATTTAGAACAAAGAAAATTAAATGCTAAAGGAGACTTGCAATTCTTCAAAGGGGGGTTTATGGTAGACTTAATGAAGAACTAAATTAAAGGAAAAATTCAAAAGTAAATCTGATAGAAAAATGAGTGAAAGAAAGTCTAGAAGATGAAGGAAGAAGAGAGGAAATCCTAATCAGTTATTTAGCGCTTATTCATACTAATTGAAAAATCAACCTAAAACTTAATAAAAAAACTGCCGACACGTGACACTCATGAGCAACAGGCGACGAGTCGTTGCTCCTGAGGGGCAACTCGTCGCATACTCTCTGCGCGCAAAAGTCGACTTCAGATTCAAATACAACAAATACAAATACAACACAATTCATCATTTTACAAAACCAATTATCGAACGTGAAATAAGTCATGAATAAGTCTAAATATGTAACTGAAGATAAATAAAAGGTTCAAAATAATTTCCACCTTCCCTTCCCTTTCCCTTTTCCTTTCCCATTCGTTGTCCCATTCTTTGTCTCATTCCCATTAGATTGTATACCAAGGTTCAATTTAGAACCGCCTCGCGCACTAATCCTTGGACTCTTCCTCGGACGCTCTTCGGATATAGAAGGTAAGATAGATTTCGTACCACGTGTATGATAACCCCTAAATTGAGTAAACCCCAACCTCCTTTGCGGTTTAACTGGTTCCACACTTTGTGGATAAGAAAAACGGTTAGTAATTGGAAGTGGTATGCTTGGAGAAGAGTAGGGATCAGTTTTTGGAAAAAGATCCATATTTTGATCCATTTTGAAAGTCGTGAACATGGATAAATTACGTTGGAATGCATGGGAACGTTCAGTAGCAACGGCATACGCAGATCCTAACTTACTGTAACTTTCTGCTTGATCCATAAACTTTTGCAACTGATCCAACTCTGAATACAAAGTTTTTATGGTTGGATGTGAATCAAGAAGTTCATTCTCCTCAAATTTTCTTTTTGATTCTTTAAGCTTGTGTGTTGCTTTTGATAACTTGTCATTATAATCCTCAACAAGTTTTCTAGTGTCACTTATGGTTTCTACACATTTTTGTCTTGCTTCCTCCACTAGAATCTCTAAATGTTCCTCACTAATGGGGGCACAATCAGTACGATTAACTTTGACAATCATTGCACTACTATTAATCATTTGCTCCCCTAATCTGCAGATATTAACAATAATGTTAGAGCATGTAACATATCATGAAGTCTCAACAATCTGTTTAAGTTTTAAATTAAGATGGTTCCTTGAAATGGTATCACAGCTGATGAATCAAAATCAAAAATTAAAAATAATTAGGTTGGAAAAGAATGGTGTTTCCACTCTAATTGATTACTCCTACATGGAAACTTGATCGGGCCTAGTTCACATATGAAGGAGTGTTGGGATAATTTATCCCACATTGATTAATCATAGATGGTGTATGCACACTCATTAGAGTCCTTTTTCCTAGTGTTATATGGATTTGAGATAAAATTTTAATGATGTATGAAGTTTGTGCACCTCTTGTTTCGTTAATTAATTGATGGCACTCACATTAAGTTTAACTCAACTGCATGTGATAATTTGGTTTATTTTGATCGATCTAATACTAAATAAATAATTTAAAGCTCTGTTTCACGTACCTGTAAGAGTACTTAAGTTCAAGAATGTCTGTGTGCTCTTCCTGCTCAACAACATCAAGTAAAAGATCAACCAAGATGCTTCGTTTTTCTCCAGTGAAGAGATTTCCAAAAGATATTGTAATAGAACTATTGGTAGCATCCCACGACTTAAGATAATCTCCAGCGGAAACATTCATGATCTTTGATTGTTTTTTTGTGATAGTTAAGGTTAAGTTGTGAATCATGACCATCACTTTTTCTTGCAAATACCGGGGAAATAGAGTGCTCTGGTCACTCATTGCTTCACCTATCTTGACAATGTTTGGGAACTCCTATAATATGAATCGCACTACACGTATTAGTTTTAAGGATGTAATATAATATATATCCTAGAGTCTTAACCATTTGATTAAGTTTTTCGTTGAGTTGGTTCCATAATGGTATCAGAGCTAGTATTACAAAAGGGCACATGTTTGAATCTTATCCACCTCTCTAATTCAAGTGGAATATTTCGCACCCAATATGAGGATGACTTGTGATTCATTCACACTTCACGTCCTAATGGTTATCGTGTGATGGGACGTGTTAGTATAATATATCGTTGAAAGTTGAATCTAAACTATTAACTTAATAATCTTTTAGTTGAGTTGGTATCTCATATTATCCCCTAAAAAGGAAAAAAAAAGGAGCAAAATAAATTAGCATTATTTACCTTTGGGTTGTAGTCTTGACTCAAACTGAATGTGTATAAAGGCAGATCTTCCATAGGAGAAACCATAGTAACATCATTAGATATAAGTAATACAGCAGCCATACGTCCTTGGGTGAACCTTCGAGCTTTAAGAACTTTTTTAGCTATGTCAAGTCCGGAAGTTATGGTAGATTCAGCATATTGATCAGTTCTAGGAAAACGAAGAAAGTATTCTACCATGCCGATGCTACTCTTTAAGTAAAGATCGATTAAATATTCAAGATCATGTCGAGCATTTTCACTCACACGACGCAACCGGCAAATCCTTTCCGCTTTGTTGGTGATTGTTATGATCGAGACACGATCAACGAAACACAGTTTATTTAACACCATTTTGATTGCAGCTTTTAAGTCTTCAGATCTCCTTTCTTTCATGCTCTCATTAAATTTTAATACTATTACCAGATCTAACCCAGATTTAATCTCTTCTTCTGATTGTAATTTGATAAGCTCCACTAGCACCTTAAACTTTCCGGCTTCTAATGGTGCATCACTTCTATTGAAAATTCTTGCTTCTAATATTTCACCTTTCCGATGTTCTGTCATAGTCAATTTCAGACAAAGTTTAGCCTTTAGGCCGCAATAGAAACACATTTTAGAGATTAGAAGTGTTCATTCGGGTTATCAGATCAATTTTCGGGTTAATTGTTTTGCGAAGGTTTGAAATTGAGTTTCCGTCCACATTGATTTTTACATAATTGTAAAATCATTATTAAGTCAGGTCAAATCAGCTTCGGTTGAATACCGGATCGTCGGGTCTGTTTTAGACACTTCTATTAGAAAATCAGGTAGCCTTTTAAACACGTTTATATCATTTAAGGTAGTTTTTTTGCAAAAAATAGAAATGTAGTTTTTTTGCAACTAGTGCTATACAATAGGTAATTTTTTTATAATTTTTCTTTAAATGAGATAGTCAACATTTCATTTTATTAGAAAATCAGTTTGAATTTCCAAAAAGATCTCCGACTAACAAATTGGTAGGAAATCAGTAGGAAATTTCCAATTATTTTTCAACTACTTATAAATAGAAAATTAGTCAAAAAGCATTTTTTTGAATTTCATATAATTGGGAATTATTCTTGTGTTGAATGATAATGGATGAGAAAGATCAGAATCACATGACTCTCATTCAATTAGGGTTTAGAGGGAACATTAGGAAATTTCTATTGGAATTTATGTTTTTTTTTATCCTTGTGATTGAGTGCACGTACTCTTTAGTTTTTCTTGGATTCAATCAATGGTTGATCTATTAAAAAAAAAAAGTGATGTTAGTTTAAGTAAAATGTGCCTACTGGCTTTTGAACCGTGGTCATGTAAGTGGATGGCAACAAACTAACCAACTCATTAGGGTATATTTAAATGTAATTAATTAGTAATTCACTTGATCTCAGTGTCATCACACTAGATCCACCACTAGATTCAATTGTATTTTTTGTAAACAAGAACACAAAGGATATAACATTGACTTCATATTGGTGGACTGAATTGTACAATTCTAGAAAACTTTATCTAGGAATCAATTTTTTATTTTTTTTTACTTTAGAACATTCAATTTTCAATTTTAGAATTTGCTCTAACGCTTTATTGTTAAAAATGAAAAAAAAATTCTATACTTTGTACTACTTATATATTGTAACATGAAATTTTATGAGAAAGTTTCATGGTGAGATCATCTATATTTGACTAATTCATGTATATTTAGTATGTTAAAGTAATCATTTATAAGATATATAATGGGCCAACCTAAACTAATGGTCTTTTAAAGAAACCGTTTCTCACAAAATTTTGTGTATGATTTTAAAGTGATCAATAAGAGAAATAGACTAATTATGTAGATTCATCTCATGATAAGATAAACTCATACAAAACGAGTTAATAAATTAATTATTAAAAAGACAAGGGAAGTTACCAATTTGATGTTGCATTGTTAGATCTTCAACCTCTTCATCATCAGCGTAGTTCTCTGCCATCGTCCCAAGAGACCCAAGACTATCTAGGTCCTTTGGAGTTGTCATTTGCCTGACTCTCTTTAATTACCTAAATCGATTTAATTGTTTTGAAATACTTTAAAATACTAGATTTTTGTTTGAAGATAACAAAATTATTAAATCAAAAACTCAACTTAATACAACAAAAATTACATGAATTTGAAATTTCATTTATAACAAAAAAGTATAGGAAGAAGAAGAAAATAAAGCCAAAAAAAAAATTCTCGTCAACTCATTTCCATGCTTTGGCACGAATTAGAGTCATCATACAAGGTACGTATATAAAAATGTTTGGATCTAGTTCAACGAGTATAGTCATTAAGTCAAGTTTTTTATTATTAAATAAATAATATTTTTTTTTCAATTGTTTACTTAGCTTGCATCCAAACTAGTTTTTATATCGTAGAACATTAATTTATTTGAGTATTATCATTAGAATATAATTTTCTTTTAGTGGAATATATTTAGAGACATTTAATTTAAATGTCGCTATTTCAAATTTATTATAGTGTATATAGACGATTTAGTGACATTTATTAGAGCTTTTAGCAGCATATTAAAAAGTCTCACTAAAGCTTTTAGCGACATAGGATCTAGTGACATTTCTCACAATTAATGTCACTATAGACTATAGTGACAATTACATATGCCACTAAAGACCAAATTAAGTGCCGCTAAATCACTTTATGGTGGAACTTAAAATAAATATCAATATTTATTACACCAAAAATATGAATTAGTTGCATTTTTTTAATGCCACTAAATTCAATGTCGCAAAAAGCTTAATTTGTTGTAGTGTATTTTACATATTATGACTATAAAAAAAAAATATGATCATCAAAATTTTTTTTAAAGAAACATTTTTGGTCCTGAGCGAAGTTAAAATATAAAATTTTAAATTAAAGTACGAATGTGCATGTTCATTTTTTACTAATTAATGATTTCAATCAAACTAAGTATTGATTTGCTCAATTAATCTAACTAACCAACAAAATTAATAACCCAATTCAATAATTAAAACACAAGTACTCATTATTAAGGAAATGAATTGTCATCATTTATTGAAAAAATTAGTATAGATTATATAAAGATTTGCACGTATTGATCTTCTAGATCAAGATAAATTTTGAATTTTAAATTAATTGAAAATTTTGAATATATAAATTAAAAATTTTAGACCCTGAAAATAACATGTTCAACTCTACTTATTTTATTCATCTTATATTATCATGATATTAAATTTTCAAATTTTTTAGTTATCTCGAACTCTAAACATAACAATCTAACCAAATGCTTTTTTTTTTTGAAATGTGTTTTCATGCCGGCAAAAAAGTCACAATGTATTTAGATACATGACAGTTGACTTTTTCCAATTTGTTGTTGATTTTTCTATAATTTGTTATTTTCGTTCACAAGTAGATTTTTCTATGTTTGCTGATTTTTTTATATGGTAATTTGTTGGTTCATTTCATTTAGTGTTCTCTTACTTGTTGGATTTTTATGTTGTTGAATTTTTATATATGGGGTTCGGCGGAATCTCGTATGCAGCGTGGTGGTGGAAATAATAGTGGTATTAGATATTTAAGTTACGTTGTTGAATATTTCATCAAAAAAATTTCTAAGTAAAATAGTTATATTGTAACTTTTGTAATGTATTTGCGACCACTATCTATGTTTATATAAATTAGTTTGTTATATTTTTTTGTCGTATATATTTTATTTGTTATTTTTGTTTTATGTATTTTTATTAATTTTATTGTTATTTTAAATAAAATAAAACTTAAAATCTTAATTATAAACTCTTAAGTCTTATTAATTAATATTAAAATACTAATATTAAATAATAATATTTGAGTGTGAAAGCAAGGTAAGGGATACCATGATAATGACAATTGCAATTAGAAAACTATTATTTGACTCGTATTTATTGTGGTAGATGAAGTCTAGTATTGAAAAATAAATTGTTTGGTTCTTGTAGTCTTGTAGCCATTAGAAAACAAAATTACAACTAATATATTGCTCATTTATATCTAAATATATATTTTCTTAACTTGACTTCAACGTCGATATGCATGTATATACTAATGGAATTCAGATCTAAACAATGTCTAATGGAATCAAACTCTAAATATATTATCAAATAAATTATTTAAGGCCGGCCCTACATATATTGGAGTCCTAGGTGAAATGGTATATTGGAGTCATTTTTCTTTGTAATTGATAATCTATATAGACCTTTTACAACTATTAATTTTACTTTTTTTATATAAAGCCCTAGGCGACGGCCCCTCTTACCCATCCCTTAGGATCGGCAGCAAATAATCAAGTTTTTAGATTTATACATGCGAGATTTGGCTGGACAAGTCGGTGCAAAGCAAGTATAGTCCGCGTATTCAAATTTTGACTAAATTTGGCCGAAACTAAGAATGAAACCTAAAACCAATCAGGCAATCACTGTTTTGACTTAGTCGGCATTTTAAGTGTACGTTATCAGGTTTAGAGCATCATTATTCATGACCTATATAAAAGCATCTTACTATTTACTTGTATTTATTTAAGTTGTCATATTTAATTTTTCATACTTGTTGAGATAATATTTTAATACTAAATATCTCAAATTATTGTTAATTAAAAATTATAAAAGGTTAATATTATTAATAATCTTTATATTGAGACGAATCAAACAAGATCCCATATAACTATGTTTTAACTTATAGATTAAGAGTAAAATACAAATTAAGAGTGCTAAGTGAATAGTGCCCAAAAATAAATGAAACAACTTGAGTGAAACAACTTAGTAACTGCGAACAGGTAAAACATGGTCAAACAGCGAGTCTTTACAAAGGATGAGTCAACAAAAATCAGCCACGTAATCGGCCGCTCTTACTAAGAGCGGCCGATTGAGTTGACTTTTGTTGACTTTTGACTTTTTGACCTGAAACAGGATGTTCGATGTTATTAAGGTTTACGGATTACACGCTTAGTTTTAGAATAAGTTTGATTATGATCTTATAATATGCTTTTTTTTGATAAATAATCTTATTTATTTCAAATTTTCGTTTTTAGGCCTATTTGGTTCAAGCCAAGACGGGCTTGATCTTTATGAGCCATATTTAACATTTCCGAGTGTAGGCTTGATGTGTTAGCATGTACGAGTCGAATTAATTTCTATGAACTAGACGAAGAGCATGTCTTGTAATAGAAGACTTTTTGAGAAAAAAAAAATGCATTTTATTATCTTTTTATTATCTTTTCACCTTATCTTTTCCTAGTGAATATCTCTTATTTTTACTCTCCTTTCCTTTTTTTTTTTTTTTATGAGTTTCACAATCTTTTTCTCACTTGTATAAGAGATGAAAACATTTCGATTTTTGGTTTCCTCTTCTTCTTTCACCTTTGACTTTATCCTACAGACTTGCTATTTAATAAATTTAGAATTTGATTTTTTTTTTTTAATATTGAAGTTAAATTACGTAAACTATTTATTTAATTTATAAGAATGTGTAAACCTAACCTAGAATTTAATGTATTTATATTTAATGAAAAAGTGATTTATTTGATGAAAAAATCAGTATTTAGTTTTTTGCGTTAATTATATTCGGTAAATTTAATTACGATAATGTATACTTATATTATCTTTTGAAATTATGTTATTTTTATAATTGATACTCATAAATCATGCATTGCACGAGTTTCTATATACTAGTTAAGTACTAATTTTTCTTAACAAAGTCTTGGATTAGATTCTCACTTCTACATCTCTCAACAAAACATGTAGGAAAAAAGGCAGCCATTGAATAGTATAAAATTAGGAAATCTCAGTCACTGATTTTGTCATTATAAAATCTTAATCATTGATTTTTATAATTTTCATAAATGAATAAATGTAAATAAATTTTCATCTCACTCAATTTGTGTTTATTTTTTATTTTAGTTCGTGCTATTAAATTTGTCTTATTTATATTTTTGAATATAACTCCTCTAATTTTACTCTATATATACTTTTTTAAATATAACAATTTGTTGTGAGAGACAATCTCTTTGAGAGTCGTATAGATTTGAGCCGGTCTAATATATTATAATATAAGAAAAAAAAATTAACAATTGCGTACTTCATTAATTACTTGTGTTGAACTATGTGGAGTTGTGTTTTAACATATTGAAATTAGCATTTTATGCTATTTAAGTTGGTGTTTTACTGTTTTAACTTCAAAGTTGATATGTTATTCTATTTGGAGTGTTTTTTAACATGTTAAGTTATTAATTTTTTAAAGTTGGTTTTTTATCCTCTTGAAGTCACTACAACATAATTTGCTTTTAGTGGGAAACACTATTTCAAATTTCTTATAGTGTATGCATATTAAAAAGTCATACTAAAGCTTTTAGCGACATAAGATCTAGCGACATTTCTCACAAATGTCACTATAAACTATTGTGACAATTACATATGCCATTAAAGACCCAATTAAGTGTCGATAAATCACTTTATGGTGAAACTTAAAATAAAAAACCCATAATTATTATTCTAAAAATATGAATTAGTGGCATTTTTTTAATGCTACTAAATCCAATGTCGCAAAAAACTAAATTTATTGTAGTGAGTTGGTATTAAAAAGTTGTTATTTTAATCTATATTGAAGTGGAGTTTTAACCTATTAAATTGTTAATATATTGAACTTGTTATTTTAACCTATTAAAGTTGGTATTTTAACCTATTGAAGTTATCTTCAAAAAAAAAAAAACCTATTGAAGTTCGTATCGTTTAATTTGGTGTTTGATACTGCTAAAGTAGTTATCTTGACTTATTGAAGTTGGTGTTTTAATCTATTGATGTTGCTATTTTAACTTATTAAAGCTGATATTTTAATTTGTGGAAGTTGATATGTTAACCTGCCGAAGTTGATTTTTGTTATAGTTGTTCTTTGAGCAATTACAATAGTTTAAAATGCCAACTGATGTGCAAATTTTATTTAACCGCAAGCGCAAAATGTACATGTAGATGCGGATCGAACATAATGAAGTTAGGACAAGAAACTTGCTAATCTTTATAATTATATTGCTTGAGGAGAAAAATGTTTGGTTGGTTGTTTTAACTTACAAACTGATAATGCAATGAAAATATGGATTGAAACTATATGATTAAAAGATTTAGGGTGTCGAAAATATCCTAAATTCTCGTATATTATGTGATTAAAAATGATCTTGTTTATATCAAACTTTCGCTGATCTATTGGTTTACTATTACATTTAGACCTTAATAATTCAATTCTTCCAAGCTAGTTTTATTGAATGAATTAATAAGAAATAAACTAAAATTTTACCTAAAAAAGTAATTAATCCTAATCTAACATGCTAATTCTATTGACTAGTCCAACAAAGCATATTTAATTTAGGGTTAATGACACAATTTGCACTTTAATCCTAATTTCATAGCACTTCCAATCATCAAATCATACTTGAACTATAGGTTGAACACTACAACAAACTTAATGTTTTGCAACATTGAATTTAGTGGCATTAAAAAAATGCCACTGATTCATATTTATAGTGTAATAATTATTGATTTTTAATTTAAGTTTCACCATAAAGTGATTTAGCGACACTTAATTTGATCTTTAGTGGCAAATGTAATTGTCACTATAGTCTATAGTGGCATTTGTGAGAAATGTCACTAGGTACTATGTCGCTAAAAGCTTTAATGTGACTTTTCAATATGCTGCTAAATGCTCTAATAAATGTCACAAAATCCTCTATATACGCTATAAGAAATTTATAATAGCGACATTTAAATTAAATGTGACTAAGTATATCCCACTAAAAGCAAATTATGTTGTAATGCAAACCCTAACCCTAGAAAATGAATCTACTCACTATTCATGGTGGAAGAAATGAACACAAATCCTAAGATGATACTAAAGTGGTAATATTGAGACTTACAAGAAAAAACAATATTAAAATAAGAGAAACACAAATAATTAATGAACGAATTAAGAGACAATAATGAAGAGCAAAATGATTAATGACAATAATTAAAGTTTACTAGTGAAAGATTGAACTAGTAAAAGAAATTTAGAGCAAATAAAATTAAATGCTAAAGGAGACTTACAATTCTTCAAAGGAGGGTTTATGGTAGACTCAATGAAGAACTAAATTACAGGAAAAATACAAAAGTAAAACTAATTAAAAATGAGTAAAAGAAAGTCTAAAAGATGAAGGAAGAAGAGAGGAAATCCTAATAAGTTATTTAGGGCTTATTTATACTAATTGAAAATTCAACCTAAAATTTAATGAGAAAATTGTCGGCACGTGACACTCATGAGCAACAGGCGACGAGTAATTGCTCATGAGGGGCAACTCGTCGCATACTCTCTGCGAGCAAAAATTGACTTCAGAAATAAATACAACAAATAAAAATACAACACAATTTATCATTTTACAAGACCAATTATCGAATGTGAAATAAGTCATAAATAAGTCTAAAAATGTAACTGAAATAAAAGGTTCAAAATAATTAATTTCCACCTTCACTTTCCTTTCCCTTTTCCTTTCCCATTCGTTGTCCCATTCTTTGTCCCATTCCCATTAGATTGAGTAATACCAAGATTCAAATTAGAACCACCTCGCGCACTAATCCTTTGACTCTTCCTCGGACGCTCTTCTGATGTAGAAGGTAAGATAGATGTCGTATCACGTGGTTGATAATCCGTAATTGGAGTAAACTCCAACATCCTTTGTGGTTTAACTAGTTCCACACTTTGTGGATAAGAATAACGGTTAGTAATTGGAAGTTGTATGCTTGGAGAAGAGTAGGGATCGGTTTTTGGAAAAAGATCCATATTTTGATCCATTTTTAAAATCGTGAACATGGATAAATAACGTTGGAATGCATGGGAACGTTCAGTAGCAACGGCATACGCAGATCCTAACTTACTGTAACTTTCTGCTTGTTCCATAAACTTTTGCAACTGATCCAACTCAGAATGCAATGTTTTTATGGTTGGATGTGAATCAAGAAGCTCATTCTCCTCAAATTTTCTTTTTGATTCTTTAAGCTTGTGTGTTGCTTTTGATAACTTGTCATTATAATCCTCAACTAGTTTTCTAGTGTCACTTATGGTTTCTACACATTTTTGTCTTGCTTCCTCCACTAGAATCTCTAAATGTTCCTCGCTAATGGGGGCACAATCAGTACGATTAACTTTAACAATCATTGCACTACTATTAACCATTTGCTCCCCTAATCTGCAAATATTAACAATAATGTTAAAGTATATAACAAATCATGAAACCTTAACATTCTGTTTAAGCTTTTAATTAAGATGTTTCCTTAACATGATATCAGAGCTGATGAATCAAAATCAAAAATTGAAAATGATAATTAGGTTCGAAAAGAATGGTGTTTCTGCTCTAATTGATTACTCCCAGATGGGGCCTAGTTCACATATGAAGGCGTGTTGGGATAATTTATCCCACATTGATTAATCATAGATGGTATATGCACACCCATTATATGGTTCTGAGATAAAATTTTAATGATTTATGAAGTGTGTGCACTTCTTGATTCGTCAATTATTTGATGGCACTCACATTAAGTTTAACTCAACTGCACTTGATACTATGGTTTATTTTGATCGCACTAATACTAAATAAATAATTCACTACAAGAAAACTCGTTTTG
>JAAKBH010001149.1:0-45622 GCA_019776075.1 Amaranthus palmeri
GAATCAAATGTGCTTGCCTTACTATAAGGGGGGCCTCAACATTAGAGATATGTACACCTGGAACAGGGTCGCTCTCCTCAAGCATCTTTGGAACCTGGCTCAGCTAAAGGATAACTTGTGGGTAAAATGGATCCATAGTTACTACCTCAAAAACAGTGATATCCAAGATATCACTCCTTCCATTCATGCTTCATGGAGTTTTAAAAAGATTATCAAACAGCGCAGCTTACTTGATCAATTAGGAGGATGGGAGAAGATCACCAACGGGGGCGCTTTTTCTATAGGCAAAGCCTACGCCCTCCTTATCGCTGACAAGCCAAATACCGATTGGGGAAATATTATGATTCGCAACGTGGCCAGTCCTAGTGCTCGCTTCATTACTTGGCTTGCAATCCAGAATCGCTTGGCCACAAAGGATAGAATTGGCAAATGGATGCAGATAGATGATGACTTATGTGGGATCTGCAATAATGCTAGGGAAACAACTCAACATCTGTTCTTGGAGTGCCCGAATGCTAAAACCATCAGAGCCAACCTGTTCCAGTTTCTTCCTCGGCAGCTCGACGCCATGTCCTTCCATGAGGAAATCCAGCATATGAACAAGCTTAATAAAAAGAAGACTGATCGTGCAAAACTTATTGTTGGGCTATGGACGGAGATGATTTATTGCATATGGATGCAGAGAAACAAAAACATTTTGATACCCAAAAACTTGTAGTGAAAGACGTGATTGATTGTATAGTTTTTAGATTAGCTGGCAGGGCTAATAGTAGGATGGTTGATATGATTGTAACTACGTAGGTAGCTTTTGGGGGTTTTTGGGCTGTTTGCTCTCGTTTTTGATTGGGCAGCAGCGTTTTTGCTTGCTTGGGGGGAGTTAATTTCCGCCTGAACGCTTTGGTTTTGTTTCTCTTTCTGGTATATATTACAGATCAATTGACAAAAAAAAAAATATATATATATATATATATATATATATATATATATATATATATATATATATATATATATATATATATATATATATATATATATATATATATATATATATATATATATATATATATATATATATATATATATAAAATAAAATGGGTAAGATGAATAATATGCACTATATGCTGTGGTTTTTCCCAAAAACCGCAGCCTATAAAACTTATGTGTGCTGCGTTTTTTAACCGCAACCTTTCTTTTAAGCTATCAGCTGCCACCACTTATGCTTGGGTCCAAAATGGCCCAAAAACTGCAACAATTAGCGTTTTTTCCACTAATGTCTCTTGTTTTTTGTGTTGCCTTTCTCCTGTTTCTCATTTTCCTCTCTTCTCATTAGGTTCTCCCTCTTTCGATCTACTTGAACAATAATCTTATTTTGGGGATCTTATGACTACTTGTTTTGGTTTGGTTTGTTTTGTGTTAGGGTTTATTCATGTTGTGTTTAATCAAAGTAGAAAAATGCTCGTGGTTATTTTCATGTTGGAGACTTTGATTTTATTTGTGTTAAACCACATTGAAGACAAGATCATGGTTTATATCGTTGTTGACAACTTATGATAATAGCTCAATGATAATATATGTTGTATCGATTTTGTGCCTTGAATTTGAGAGCTTTCGAAATACACAATAATAGTGGATACTCAAATGCTTATAATTATTTTAATTGGTTATTTAATTGGACTTAATGCAAGTTGAGGACTTTTTCCTGATTGTGTTTTAACCAAATAGGACTTTGGTTTATTTATGTTGAACCAATCAATTTTATTAACCATTGCTCCTTATTATCTAACATTCACTCCTTAATTTGTCGTGCACTGGAACAACTCAAAGTTGCTTTGTTGGTGATAGTGACTTTTATAAATATATGCTCAATGATGGTATATCTCCAACCAATTTAGTACTTACATATGCTTAATGATGATATATCTCCACCCCTTAGCTTTAACAATTGACTATTATTTTTAGGAAAAAGTACCTAGAATAATCCAAACTATTCACGATTTTCCTACAATAATCCCAACTATTGATTAACCATGAATAATCCCAACTTTGAGGGGCATTTTCCTAGAGTAAAACCCGGTGACTGGATGACTTGCTATGGTAAGTTATTTTTTTAAAAAAAGATAAATTTTAAAAAAATGTCAAAAAAATGTTAAAAAAATGTTCATAAAAAATTGATGATTCTTTTTATTATTTAGAATTTTTTATGTAAATTTTCAAAAATATTTTCTAATTTTAAATTAATATTTAATTTTTTTTAGTGAATTACCTACTATAGCAGGTCATCGGGTTACTCAAGCTTACTCTAGGAAAATACCCCTCAAAGTTGGGATTATTCATGGTTAATCAATAGGTGGGATTATTGTAGGAAAATCATGAATAGTTTGGATTATTCTAGGTAATTTTTCCTTATTTTTATTTAATAATATTGTAATCATACAATATACTAATTCATAAACATTTTTGCCATGTGTCACTATTACAATGTATTTTACAAGTATGTTGTGCCAATTGTCCCATTTACATTGCAATTTTTAATGAAATGCAAATTACCAATGAAGAGTTTTAATTAAAGTGTTTGTAAGTGTAATATAATAACTGGTTACGACATAAACTCCACAAATTCACACTAATATTAATATATGAATATTAATCTAACCCACAAATTCATGTAAGATTAAATGATGTAAGGTAATTTTTTTAACCCCTTCATTCATATTCTCAAATGCAATACACTACCCAATGAGAGTTTACTAGAGAAGGTGGCAAATTTGAAAAATTCCATTTACGAAGGAATATCTAATCATAATATCTGCTTTTTTGGAAATCTAATTATAATATCTTTAAAAGTATATCACTATGATAATATCATAAGCAGTTTATGTATTGTGATTACATTTAGTATAAAATTGCTAAAGCTTAAGCCTTAATTGATAATTATCTTGCATATCCAAGAAGTGGTAAAATATTCTATAAAAGGACTAAGCTAAATTTTGTCAAATGTTCTACATGTTATGAACCCAAATGATATGTAAAAAACAAAAGTGAACCTCAATCGTGCATAGCACGGGTATAATCCTAGTATATTTTAATATTGAACAATCAGCTTGTTTACAATATTAAAGCATTTACTTTTACATTTGAATTAGTTGGTTTCCTGAATAACATAGCTCGCTCTATGGTTAAACATATAAAGCTTTCAATATGTTTTCATGCCTTATTTTGATGTTGTAGCCTACTACTACTAATACACCTTCAACCTTTCCATCCTTCACAGCTATGCATCACATTGAAATTCCAAAATTTTCATTCATATTATTGTTAATAAAAATATATAAAATAACATTATAAAATTAAAAAGTATAACTTGGGGGATCGTGGCCTCACAAGTAGTAAGGAAAAAAATAGGATATTAATTTAGTAGACCAGATTTTAATTTAGCTAGGAAGGAAGAGAACATACTTATAGGTGTACATTCTGATCATTGGGTCGAACACATTTACTACAACCTCATTCTTAGTTTTAGGGGAAACAAGTTCATGAGAGTTCTTATGCCGAAACTTATGCCAATTCAAAATCCCATATTTCAAAACAGGATTGCAGCAAACCTAACTTACATACTTAACTAATTCCAGCTATACACACCTTCAAATTCATGAATAAAAGAACTCTTGGAGAATTTCCTCACTCATCAAGAAAAAAAAAAAAAAAAAAAAGCATCTTTGTTGCTCAGTTGAAGGGCGGAGCACAGCTCTAAGGTTGTAAGATGTTTTAATCTTGCAGCATTTTTCGCCATCACATAATGATGAGTTCAATTAACTAAAACAACAAAACTATCCATCAGTCTTGCAATGAAGGATAACAACCATATTATGTATCATGTTTATGGTATTAAAACAACTAGTATCGCTTAGGTAAGGTTTAATTGATGGGTTTTTAAGTACAAACATAGTTGAACACCAGCTTTTCAGTTTCCTAAGAGCTCTCTTCGCGAAAAAAACAAAAAAAGGTGAAAATATAAGAACAATCTTAATCCTTTAGCTTATCTCTAATCATCAATGATTTACTCTCTGAAGTACGGAAAGAACTATGTTACACAGATGCATAAAGTTGGCCAAGTCGCAAGGAAAATAGGTAGGAAGAAGAAACCCATCAAAATTAAACATATAGACTTAATTCCACTTACCTTGCTAGAGTCTATGAAGTGTCAATTCATCATTACCAGCATACGAGAATGCCCAACATTAGCCCTCACGCCAACTTAAATATCGATAGATTGACAAAATCATGAGAAACAACTAATACATAATTTTAAGAAACAACTAATACATAGGAGTTGGATGGCTAATACTTTCAATATAGGTATAAGTTCAATATTCAATTGAAGATAAGTATGATTAAAAATTCTCAATAACTCATATTCTCATTAGAGCGTAAGGGATGTATAATAAAATTCAACAAAGATAGGTTTGAACATAAATTTACAAGGAAATAAAAGTCATTATTGTTGTCTGTTGACAATCTCATTTCTTATATAGTGGAAAAAAGTTGACTATGTATTTCTCATTAGATAAGTAGAACATCCCACTAGAAGTTCAAAACCCTTGAAACTTCCTACTACCTTTAAAAAACTATGAATCCATGAGAATTAGGGCATGTCATGGAGAAAGATGCCCAAAGAAGATACACTGAGGTGGTTGCTAAAAGATATGAAAAAAATGGGCTTTAGTTCCAAAAAAAACAAAATCTTTAGGTGATCTTGCTTTGGGGCGAATTTAGTAAAGAGGGGAATCAGTTTGGAGACTAAGACAAAATAACAAGCATTATGATAGAAATGAGTGGCTAAGATGAAAAGAGAAAATAAGTTTGTCGATGAGAGTAAAAAAAAAGAAAGCAAGAACAGTGAGAAAAAAGAACAGTGGGAGCAAAAGTTAATTGAGAGGGACTGCTGGAGTATGAGCTAACTCAAAACATGCATATAGATCAGTCACTAAAAACAATATCTATATCTTAATGGATAAAGCTACAAAACCAATACTATATTTGCTTATATGGTAAGACATTGAGTAAAAAACAACATGAAGGCCTCCAAATCCCAGAAACATTATCAATTTATCTTTCCCTTTTCTAGCTACATAAATACTACTCCTTCTGTTCCTATTATTGTTCCCACAAGAAATGTTCACAAGAAATAAAAATAATTGAATATTTTAGAAGGTGGATATATTATTTTTTTTAATTAATAATGTTAATGGAGAAAAAGTGAGGACCATAAGAATACAAAAAATATTTTTAAAAAGTTCCTTAAAAAAAATAAGGAAACCATCATTAAAAAAAATATTGCAAATGGCAAATGAGAACATCATTAACGAAGGGAATATTTTGCATCCTTACACAACATTTCCAACACTCATGCTCAAAACAAGGAGGGTAAAATATACACAACGTAACCCTTGTAATAACAAAGACATTTTTAATTGACACTTGATAGCAGATTCACGTAGATAAAATGCATATAATTTGATTAGTTATTTTACAAAGCCCAATATGATCCGAAACCTAAAACTTATAAAAGATTATATCCTTAAACACTTCAGAAGATTTGGTTAGCCACTAATGTTTGATAAAGGACCTAACTAATGCTTTGTACTACGTAACCATTATTCCTTAATTTTTCTCCAGCTTATGAATACTAATTTTTAGCACAATTTACACCTGCTTTCATAATCCATACACCATTTCCTAGACTACAATATTGAGACTTAAGAGTGTCATTTCAAATGGACATGTGGGTGCACATTAGTCTAATATCACCGTGCAAGAACAAGATCAATCATAAGCAACATTACAAGGGCCAGAAAAATCTTGTAATATTATAGTACATAATCATTATCATTTATCATTCAATTGAATGTTTTCAAAATCAAATTATGGTCTACTCTCCATTTTAACTATGTAGTTAAGAAATGTTAGAGGTCAATTATTTTGGCCTTAGAAATATGACTATATGCTCACCATCTACTTAGTAGCTTTTCTACATTAGGCCAACCCTCACAATTTCAATAGAAAGCAATCCTACTTAACTACTAGGCCAAACATGCACTTTCTAGTGAATCACTCTTAAGAACAACCTTCATAACACTTTGTTTGCATATATTAGTAGACAAAAAAGATAGGGAGGGGAGAAGTTCCATTAAGGATGTGGAGAAGGGGGGATCCATTTCCCCTTCCTCTTACAACACCATCTCCCAATACTAAAGTTGGCATCAAATGGATTCTCCTTTGTCCTTACATGTCATTTTGATTTCCAATTAGGCATAATACATGATATTGAATAAATAAGGGATATTCTACCTGGTAAGCACCAGGTATAGTGAAATTCACAAACTAGCTATTCTTGTTTGCAATTCTACCAAATAGCACTCAGCTTTTGCAAATACATCTGTCATAGCTATATTAGGGTAAAAATGTTAAAAAAAACCGTTAAGTGTTGAAATTTCATATTTACCCTTGTTTTATTTCTTAAATAAGGGTCTTCTTCTTCCTGGTTACACTCCTCTTTGCCTTGAATGCCATTGTTGCCAAGCTTGAAGAAGTATCACAAAATGTCTTCTTCTTCCTGAAATTACTTATTAAACAAATGACCAAATCCACCAGCTTGGTAATTTGATATGGGTTTATTAATTCATAGATAAAGAAAATATGACCAAATCCACCAGCTTGGTAATTTGATATGGGTTTAATTGATTCATAGAACTGAGACATTGAAAGGCGAGAATATTAAGTAGTTGGAAAGTTTAAGGATTATCCTAAAATACCCACTCTTCCCCGCCATTTTTCTTTCTGTTGATTCATAGATTAAGTTCTGGGTATTTTTGATATGGGTTTAATTGAAGGATTAAGTATTTCATATGGGTTTAATTGAGTTCTGGGTTTAATTGATATGGGTTTAATTGAAGGATTATCCTAAAATACCCAGCTTGGTAATTTGATATGAGTTTAATTGAAGGATTAAGTATTTCATAGATTAAGTTATGGGTATCCAAATCAAATATTGGTGGATATTAGTTTAAAGTACCTTTATTTAGTCTAATTAGTAATTACTTGTTTTTAGATCTTAAATGACGAAAATATAAAATAATTAGGGCCTGATTAATCGTGTGTATTTTTGCTTCTTCCCCGATGAAATTGGTTTGAATTTGAAAGTTACGGATGAAAATGGAGACCCAGATAGTTGGATTCCATGATTATGGTATTTATTCAAGCTTGGCAACAATGGCATTCAAGGCAAAGAGGAGTGTAACCAGGAAGAAGAAGACCCTTATTTAAGAAATAAAACAAGGGTAAATATGTAATTTCAACACTTAACGGTTTTTTTTAACGTTTTTACCCTAATATAGCTACGGCAGATGTATTTGCAAAATTTGAGTGCTATTTGATAGAATTGCAAACAAAAATAGCTAATTTGTGAATTTCACTATACCTGGTGCTTACCAGGTAGAATATCCCAATAAATAAATACTAGTAAACTAGTATAGGGTGATTTACTAAGTTGAGAACGTTCAATTGTTCAATAATCATACAATATTATAAAAGAACTGTAAAATTTCATAACATGGCGAGTTTATAGAGTTTTGCATTAATTATGATTTTAAGTATTTAAGTTTTCAAAAAGATTTTATTAGATATAATCATAAAAGAATAAAAAAATTGCAAAGGGCGATTTTACATAACTTTACCAACTGAAAATATATAAAAATATAATTTCAAAGAAACGTAATAATAAACACATTATACATTAAATATGAAATAATAATTGCTAAAATATGTATGATGTTGTTTATATTATTTGATGCAACAAAATGTTGTAGTCGGTTAGTTTTATAAAAATATTTAAATTATTTATTTTTAAAAATGGTAAATTTACAACATCCGATAAAATTAAATCAATAATTTATTTTTATATCTCAATATAAGCAAGAATAATTAAACATCAACCAATGAATTTTTTTCATATAGTGAGACTTTTATAAGGATGACATGTATAATTTTCTTGTATGATTTTAATTAATGCAAGTGTTATCAATTATCAATCAATTTGTGCAAATTCGTCTCAGCTAGTAAATTTCAGTCAACAAAACAATCAGGGCAAATTTGTCTCAACCAGTAAAAAAGGAAATATAAATGGCAATCATGTTTTAAATATGCAAATTGATTATATTGCTAAAATGATAGTCCTTAATCTGTGCGTAATTATATTAGACAATAAATAACAAATAATGCAAAATCTCTATCAATAAACATTCAGCCAATAACAAAATTACAAAGCATGTCAAACGCATTGTAAGCAAAAAAAGCATGTCAAACGCATTGTAGAAGAATATTGAAAGTAAATTTAAAGAAAAGGACAAATAGTAATGTGAACTAAACAGTAGGAGGCTCATAGAAGGTTAGAGGTTGTAAAAGAGTCAACGAACCTCTCCTAGACTCATTGTCATCCAAGAATCTTTGACCCTTCTTTTTGGCACCGTATAAACGATCGAAATGCCTCACCTGGATTAATTGATTTATTTCAAAAACGATTAAGTTGAATTTTGAAATTTGAATGAATAGAATTAAATTGAGTTAAATAGAATAAAAAATACCCATTACCCACCCAAGTAGGTCACCATTTCTTATCGAACTCAACCCTATATTTCTTGCAATCAGAAAGATAGAGAAGGCCCACGGAGGCACTTTCAGGCTTTCTCCCCGGATTCTTTCTCTAAACAAGCGTAGAATGCATCCCGAGCTTGTTGAGTACTCAAATCAAACAATCGTGAAAACGAATGACGTATTAGCGATCGAACGACGAGTTTCAATTACTAACACCACCAAGATCGAAATATGTGAAGTCTTGTGAAACAAATTACGCAAAAATATAAACTCGATGTTTGTAGGAATAAAATGCAATAATAAAATGACACAAAATATTTACGAGGTTCACCAAATTTTGGCTACGTCCTCCGGTGTAGTATCTCTTATATTATTATAATTTGAGAAATTACAATTAGAGAAGAGATGAGGCTAAGTGTTTGGCTTGGGGTATTTTTGTGGGATGATTTTTGTGGATGTCTTCTTGGATGATCTTGATAGCTTATTTATAGTGCCAAAAAATACATTTGATGATAAAGCATAATTAATACTAAAGCATTAACGGCCCGTTTGGTAGGTGGTAATAAATCATGGCAATGGGAATAAGAAATTAGTGTAATTTTGGTTAAAAAATCTTTTGGCTATCTTGATGGCCATGCTTGACAATCTTCAATCATCTCATTTTGTTCATCAAATTCATTCCAATGCATTACCAATGAGAGAGGTGGTATTAGGAGGTAATGGAAATTTGTGAACAAAAAAACTTTTTTGTGATCAAAGTTTCATTACCATGGGAATGACATGAAAGTTTTGATGAAATTTTACACTATAAATCATTCCCATTAACACCATTTAGTACCACTAACCAAACGGGCCGTAAATGGTAATGTAACAGCCCATGTGTATCAGAAGAGTCGAAATTCTGATCATACAAAACCTTCTGACCATATATGCTAGTTCGAGTCAAGGAAAGGCTCGTTCGAGCAGCTGAATACTCGAGCCTCTGACCAGCCAGTTGATGTTCCCTCGTTCGAGCACGAGGAAGCTCGTTCGAGCATGACTAACCTGCATCTTTTGGAAGCTACTGACTTTACAACTCATCCAAGGTAATTGTCAATTAATGTGTGCCTTGTTAGAGCATCATGAAGAAAGGCCGACTGTTAACTTCTTCCATTATTAAAATCATCCATCATACCTCTTAATATTCATGTTTATGTGTCTTAATCAATATACCCATAACTCATGATTTAATACACACAGAAATTAAGTCCTACTTAATCACCCACTTAATATCCCCATAGGATACCAACCCATGAGTCACACTTGAATTCCCACATCAATTTGGTGCACTCAAGTCACACCATTCATAACAAATCGCAAAGAAAAATACATCAAATTTACACAGAAAATTTCAACGATGGAGCATACATCAAAGTACACAGAAAAACTTTCGCACTTCAAATCAAATTACACTTCATATCAAACTAAATAAATGGACTTGAAATGGAAAGAATAACCATGTAGCAAGCTTGTCTGGCATTGGCAAGCACATCAACATCAATTTTATCGTTATTTTGGAATTCCACGGAAGACATTAGGAAAACCCTCACCGACTAAATTCTCGAGTCTCAACTCTACACTTTTGTTCCGATGAAATTGGCCGAGAATGCAAGCTATGATGCTCGTCCGGTAAGAGACTATCTCAGCATGAGACATGTTCATATAATATTTCATTTCTTCCATTGATTACTTTAAAATATAGGTATTCGTTTTAAGGTTTTAAGTAATCATTCTAAGACTATAAAAGTAATATTAAATTACTACCGTAACATTATAAATATTCATTTGAGAATTAATGAATTTTTTTTTAAAATATACATGGTAATCCTAAGGTTAAACCCAATTAATTTTCCATTACCTTTTTAAAAAACAGCCGGTCTTGGCCGAGATCGTCTCAGAAATTTTTAGACGAGGCCCAGCCCACCTTTCTCTCTATGATTCCATCTTCTGAGCATTTTTCAATTCTAATCATAAAGGTATTAGTTTTGACTTTAAAGATATCAATTTCAATTTAATCATAGTTGTATGAACTACATTAATCCTGAAACTAAATACTATAAAATGGGAATTGAATAAATTAACAATGAAACTTAATACTATAAAAACTTAATACCTGTATGAACTACATTAATCATGAAACTGAATAGTATAAAATGAAACGTGAATAAATTAACAATGAAAATGAATACTATAAAAACTGAATACCTGTATGAACTACATTAGATGGGATACGCTTTATGCATTGCCCACCTACAGGCTTGGAACCCGCCAGAATTTCCACACTTACATGTAGACAAAGCATAGGACGTAAGTTTTACAATCTTGTTTTAAAGTCAGAAAGCAATGAAGAAGCAAGGAAAGGTAGTAAAAACACTATACAATTTAACAATTGATGAAGTTAATAAAATAATCAAAAATGATAGTAATGAAATTGAACATGGGGCAGAAAATTCACAAGCATCAACAGCATTGAATAACATGAATTATGCTTAAAATCCTGCGCAATGAAGAATTGAACAATTTAATAATGAAACTGAACAATTTAATGGAAAAATTGATTAAACTTTGTATGAACTACATTAATGTAATTCAATAAACATATTCTAAACTTGAATGCAAAACTGAGCAAAGCAAGAGCAAAATTGATATCTTTAAGGTCAAAATTGATACCTTTAAGGTCCAAATTGAAATTTTTCCAGAAAAATGAAAAAAAACAAAAAAAAAAAATAAAAAACGAAAGTTGAAGGGCAATGCGCGCGCGTGCAACACATGCGCCTATCATTGGGCCGGCCATCTCCCGTCTCATAATGAGACCGTCTCGGCCAAGTTTTCATGTTTAAAAAAATTGTTCCAACTGTCTATTAGTAAGTGTTGTCAAGTTTATGAGATTCAAACATCGAAATCATTCCAAAGATCACATTTCCTCTAATTTTCTAACTCTAAATCCCCATAATCTCTAATTTCCCAACCCTTAATTCCCAAATTTCTTAAAGTTTGATAACAAATTTTGAGCAATCAACTACTGGTGGATGAATTTTAAAAGTTTCTGGGTCAATTTCGTTTGGTTTACCCTAGAATTTCGTGAAAATTTAAAATGTTTAAGATTATTTAGCAGAAAAAAAAGCATACAATAAGATTATAATCAAACTTATTCCAAATATAAGCGGCTAATACCCCAGAGCACAGGTTCGGGTTAGTTCGCAGTTATTAAGTGCGAACAGAAGCAAGTTGGTCAAAAACAATCAAGTGTCTGTTTGCACTTAGTAACTGCGAACAGTCAAAGAGGGTCAACATGCTTATATTAAGACAAGAACTTGTTTGCACTTACTAAGTGCAAATAACCCAACCTTATGTTTGGGAATTACACGCTGAGTTTTGGAATAAGTTTGATTATGATCTTATTGTATGTTTTTTTTTTTTAATAAATAATCTTGTTCATTTCAAATTTTTTGGGAAATTAGACTAGTTGGAAATTAGGGTTAGGAAATTAGGGAAAATGTGATCATTCGGTTGATTTTGATGTTTGAATATTAGAAACATGACAACTATTACTAACAGACGGTTTCCTAACGTTTTTTTGGATAAAAAGGTTACAGCGGTTTGATTGGGTATACTACATAATTACTCCATGAATTTAAACAAAAAAAATAAAAAATAAAAAATTTTTGATACCACGTGGAAAACCCAATACCGCATGGTTACCACGTGAGGTTTTCCTTTTTCTAATACTTTAGAGACTCTCTCTAATGGACCGATCCATTATTACATAATTTTATATGAAATGTTGGTTTTTATCATTATGAAATGTAAATTTTTATCATATGAAATGTAGGTTTTATCATATGAAATGTAGGTTTTATCATAATAAATGTAGGTTTTAATCATTCCGAAATGTAGGTTTTTACCATACAAAATGTAGGTTTTTATCATATTAAATGTAGGTTTTTATCATATGAAATGTGGAATGTATATATGCACAATGTAGGTGTTCATCATATTAAATGTAGGTTTTTATCGTATAATATGTAGGTTTTTATCATATGAAATGTAGAGTGTATGTATATATAATGTAGGTATATAATATATTAAATGTAGGTTGTTGTAGGTGTTTTTGTTACATGTTGTAGGTATATTTGCTTTGTGTTGTATGTGTTTATATGTTTACTTTAGTATGAAAAAATACTTATTTTAACTAGTTCAAAATGCCTACATTAACGTTTTACAATGCCTACTTTAGTATATAAAATACCTACACTAATTCAAATGCATACTAAAATTAGTTCAAAATACCTAACGAAAATTATAATAAGTATTTTTATAAAATTAGTGCGCGTTTTGTGAATTGGGCTGGACTTTGGGAGTTATCTCTTAAAGAAACGGTCTTGATAAGCCCTTAATTTGTTTATGGCTTGTTTGTACTCGATTTCCATTTATATATATGTCTTTTTGTTGGATTAACACCCTTTTCGAGGTTAGCATTTGTTTGCTCATGTCTTTGCAGGTTTTGCATATTTTTGAGCAAAAGCATGCTAGGGACGGTGGTTCCTAAACCGCGGAGAAGGAATGAGATCGACTCGAGAATAAAAAGATGGAATCCAAGCCGAAACAAGGAATAAAACAAGGTTTCAAGAAGACCACATGTTTTCTATTATGCAAGATCAGATTGTGGAATGACCACTTGTTCCCAAGGGAACAACCACTCGTTCCCTCAATCTTGAGCCACAAGTTGAAAAATGAATATCAGAATGTTGAACGACCACTCGTTCCCTTAGAAACGATCAGTCAATCCCTCAACCCTAAACAACAATATGAAGGATGGAGATCAGAATGTTGAACGACCTCCTTCTATAGGGAACAATTATCGCTCTCTACACATCATTAGCACCGTGAAGCCAAGGTAGATCAGGATACGGAATGATTGATCGTTCCCATTAAAACAACTGATCGTCCCTCTTCAAAGTTGGGCTTTTTTTGGCTTAGTTGCTCTCTTGAATCCCTCTTACATCATTTGAAGGATTATTCCTTTGTTGGGAAGACCTAGGTCATATCATCTTTGAGCATAACCATATAAGTAGGGATGGGCATTTAAGGGTCTAAGTCGGGTCTTGACCCTACCTTGACCCAGAAATTAACTTTAGGGTAGGGTCCAAACCCAAACCCTAGTATTAAGGGCCCAAAAATTAGAATTCGATCTAGAGCCTTGGGGTCTAGACTCGGACCCTTAGGGTTAGGACCCATACCCTAAAATGTTATTTTCTTGAAAGAGATTTAAGGGTCTAAAAATTAGACCCTAATATGTAACTTAATGTACACCTTCTAAATTTAAATTAATAATAATCTTTGTCACCTCAACAGGAGATAAAACAGAACATAAAGGTTTGAAACAATCTTTGTCACGTCAACAATAAGAGCAAATAAAACAATCATATAAACAATTATAGAACTTAATGTAATATACTCACAATAGGATACATATTATAAATTCTTCATATATATACTGTACTCCAACAAACAATCATATAAACAATCATATATTCTCACCATTATATAGTTTGTATCCTGCATAAGTGAATACTCAATGTAAACAAATTACACAACGATATCAACTCTAAATTCCCCCAAAAAAATGTTAACAAGTAATATACTCACGACAGATTATAACAATATTTAAAAATTGGAAGATATAGTCGCTGCTTTACAATTCATGACAGTTTCCAAAACAAAAAAGTGAAGTTAAGAGAAAAATCCAAATACCTGAGATTGATGAGATTTAAGGGAGGAAAAATTGATGAAACTTAGAATTCTTAGAAAGAGGGGAAAAATTAGAATGAGAGAGATGAGAATAAGAGACACATAAATGGCAAATGATAGTACAACATTATTGAAAAATTATAAAACCCTAAATATGTTGTCCAATACAAAAAACTAAAAATAAAAAAAATAAAAAGTGTCCAAGGGTCAAGTCCGGGTCTACCCGAACTTGGACCCTTATCATATTTTTTGGACCCAAACCCGGACCCAGACCCTTAGGATAAAAAAAATAGACCCTTACATTTAAAAAAGGGTAGGGTCCAATACGGTCCGAGTAGGGTCTTGGATCCTTGCCCTTCTCTACATATAAGGGAGAGATTTTGTAATAAGAGAACAACTCTTACACTAAATTACATTTCTTATTCTAGCCTATTTTGAAGAATCATCATATGCTCTTTAGTTTTGTTCATCATCTTTATTCCTAAACCTTCATTTTCATCTTCTACAATCAACATTGAAATCACAAAAATACTTCTGAAAATCACAAAAATACTTCTTGCAAAGTACTCCCTCCGAATCTTTTTAGTTGTCCCATTTCCTTTTTTGGCAAATTCATATCAATTGTCTCATTTCCTTTTTTGTCTATTTTTTTTTACCTAAATATCCCCACTTTTTCAATTTCCAATACCCAACAAAAACACCTTTACATTTAATTAAATCAATTAAAATATCCAACTATCACATTTGTAATGGACCCCACATCACCCTTAATAACCGAGAAACCCAAATGGGACATCAAAAATGATTTGGAGGGAGTATATTTTAGCTATATAGTTGTTCAATCTAATAGTTTATTGTAAGTTAGAGTTTCTCTTCTTCATCGACCTCCATTGTTGAAGGTTAAGGCTTCATTATTTTCTGGATTTTTCATCTTTGTTCTCCTAATTGTTCTCATCTTTTCTTGGTATCCTCTAATACTTCTCCTTAGTTATTATTGATATTTTGTTCTTGTTTTTATGCTTCTTTGTGGTTTTCACGATTGTTGTTCAATAGTTTTATTATGTGCTTTCTTGTGTTTGTTGATTATTCAATGTTTTATTATTTATCCATTATGATGTTCTTAAGTAATAGAATAAGTAGTGAGTAGTAGGGTTATTGGGGTTAACTCAACCTTTGTGATGCTTGAGGATGATGAAATTCTAGTTGATTTGATTAAATGCTTAGATGAGGGGTTATTCCACCCATTGGCTAAGGATTGTCGTGATTACATCCAATCTATCAACGAGTATAAATACACTTATTTATTTTGCATACCCTTCTTGTTATTGTATTAAACAACCCCCTTTTATCTGACTAATACACAAGTATAAATACGCATAGCCTTGTTTCCCCGTGAACTCGACAAATACACTATTGATCCAATGTTCTTCAATTCCTTCAATTAGATGTAAATATTTTTCTGTTTTCTTGCTAATTTATTATATTTTTTTAAGGCAAATGATATATGTAGCCCTTAGGGCTACATATAAGCATTAATGAGAGATAATATTCCCTTTATATTTACTAGGGAAAAAGTATCTCTACATTTATTTATTAAGTTACCTCTTTTTATTAAAGGTTTTTAATGTTCCTTGAAAATTGATAAAATGTTTCCCAAAAACAACCTCTCAACTCTCTTCCTCCTCCCTGATCATCTTCTCTATAAATTCATCCATCTATAAAACTCATGTGTATTGACCATGGTGGTAAAATCAACTTGTATAATAATTTTGTCTTTACTTTTTTTTTTTCATTTATTAGTTATCTTGTATTATTAAATGCATTTGGATATCAATTTGTGAAAGAACTCTGTGTATTGTCTTTGATTTTGCATTTGGGTAGTTTTGTTTTGATTCTTTAGTATGGATGCATTCGTTAGTTAGACTTTTGTCTTTAGCTTTTTATTTTTTTAATTTTATTTTTTGTCTTAAATTTGTTTTAATGTTGGTTTTGCATTTTGACTAATTTCATTTTCAGCCTGTAATTACTCTAAATTTAGTTTTGTTTTTTTTTTTGTTTTCATCCTAGCTCCTCCATTCTGATAATTGTCTTATTGAATTAGATGATAGCCCAAATCAATGATGAATGTTTATGTCTTATTATTTGTAAATTTAGTGATAATGCCATTGTGGAAGGGAAGACATGATTATCATGAAGCTAAATTTTTGGATTACATGAAGATGAAAATGTATCTATATGAAATTAGAGACATTACTTATGGAAAATTTGTATTAAACATTATTAATTAAGGAATTAATTGCAACTATATTATTAATATTATTATATTTAGTGACTTTTTTATAATTAATGTGTTGATAGAACTATTTAATAAAAAAGAGACTAGATTCTTTTGAAAGAATCAAAATTACATTAATGAAGAGAATTTACATATTTTTATGCTTAGCCCTAAGGGCTCCATATATCAAAACCCTTTTTTTAATCAATTATTTGAGTTTTACATTTTTTATCAAGGAATTGAATTTTGTTTTAATAGGCTTATTGGATGATTGCAAAGTGTAAGTGTAAAAGATGGTTAGTTTGTCGAAAAAAAATGAAAAATACTTACTAATTTGCAAATTGATAATATGATATCGATAGTTCCTTGATTTTTTTTGTTTGAACAATTATTATGGATCTATAACTTTGAGTTATAGCTTGAAGAGCATTTAGGATTCTTATTTCTAATCTTATTTTTAGCAGATTTTATCTCTATAGATTTAGTTTCTCCTGGTTGTTTAGTGTTGAACATTTAGTGTCTAATAATCCTGTAATCTATAATCACTAAGTACTACTAAAGTAGTGGGACAATATGTATTAAATTACGTGGTCCAAAACGGGTTCAAAGTATAGGACAAAACAAAAGTTGGAAAACCGAGTCAGCAAGTAAAGCCGACTCGGCTGTCCATAGGTGAAACATAAAGCCGAGTCAGCTTTATGTACTGGAAAATCCCGTTTGTCCAGCAGGAAAAGCCGACTCGGCTTTCCTGGGTTTTGAACAAAAGTCGAGTCGTCTTTTTGTTCTAGAAATGAACGTCCGTTGGTCATTTCTTCCCGTTTTTCTTGTAGTAAATGCATTGGATTCCTATCTTAATGCTCTTAAGCTCTGGAGTTACAAGGAGGATTATGCTTGGTTGAAGGTGATAGAAGTGAAGTATCTTCTAGTGTTCCATATTTGTATAATGCGGATGGTGACCTATGGCATCACATGGTAGCGCCTTTTGGAAAGAGGCTATTGATGATGAGATGTAATCTATCATGGGAAAAAACACTTGGGTGTTAGTGGATCTTCCTCTTACTTGTAAACCAATAGTTTGCAAGTGGATTTTCCGAAAGAAAATGAAAATCGATGGTACTATTGATAAGTTCAAAGCCCGATTAGTGGCATAAGGCTTTAGACAAAAGCATGGTATCGATCATTTCGATAGATATGCACCAGTTGCAAGAATAACCACTATTCGGTTATTGGTAGCGTTAGCTACGGTCTATCGTCTAGAAATACATCAAATGGATGTTAAAACCGCATTTTTATATGGGGAATTAGATGAGGAAGTTTATATGAAACAACCCGAAGGGTTTGTTTTGAAAGGACATGAGCAAAAGATGTGTAAACTTGTTAAATCTTTGTATGGACTTAAACAAGCACCTAAGCAATGGCATGAAAAATTTGATGAAACGATTTTGTCCTTTGGATTCAAGTCGAATCAAGCCGATAAGTGTGTTTACAGCAAGTTTGATAGCTATGGGAATGGCGTTATCATTCGCCTATATGTCGATGACATGCTTATCTTTGGTACTAGTTTAGTACAAGTACAAGAGACAAAAGATTTTTTTATCTAGATCCTTCCAGATGAAGGATATGGGGGAGGCCGATGTGATCTTAGGTATTAAGATCATAAGACAAGGTAATCGTATTAAGTTAAGTCAAGCTCACTATATTGAGAAGATACTTAAGCGGTTTAATATGCTTGATAAAGCACCGGTCTCTACTCCCATGGAACCGGGTATGAAATTTGCTAAACATACTGGTCAACCAATTTCTAAATTGGAGTATTCAAAGGTCATAGGATCTTTGATGTATGCTATGATTAGTACTAGGCAAGACATAGCATTTGCGGTTGGTAAACTTAGTAGATTTACTAGTAACCCGGGTACCCATCATTGAATGGCGATAAGAAGAGTATTAAGATACTTGTTGCGTACCAAAGATTATGGTATTGCATATAGTGGAGAACCTCCTATTCTAGAAGGTTATTCCGATGCTAGTAGGATCACTAATGAAGAGGATAACTCTTCTACTAGTAGATGGGTGCTTGTTTATAGCTGGTCCTCTAAGAAACAAACATGCATAGTTGATTCTACTATGTCAGTTGAGTTTATAGCTCTTGCTTCAGCAGCTAGTGAAGCGGAATGGTTAAGGAATCTCATGTTCGAGATACCTTTGTTACCTAAGCCAATTTCACCGGTGGCAATACATACGGATTGCATGATGGCTTTAGGTAGAGCTTATAGTCAAGTATATAAAGGTAAGTCTCGTCATATTGCGCTTAGGCATAGCATAGTGCAAGGACTTATCATTAATGGGGTCATAACTTTTGACTATGTGAACACTAAGTTCAATGTGGCGGATTCGTTTACGAAAGCCATGAATAGAGATTCAATTGGAAAAGCTTCAGTTGAAATCGGTTTATGTCAATAAAATCATTTCGGAAGGCCCAATTCACGCATGAGTAACATCGTGTCTGAATTCAATGTGGTAAAGTCCTCTTGATTTTTGTAAAGCAACACGTTTAGTGACCCATCGTTGCTTTGTACCGTGATGAAAAGGTAGTCGTCTTTGAAAGTTCTCAAGATCAAGGGTTGAAGAGCTCTTAGTGTTATATCCAGGTCATGGGGATATGTTTTATACGTATTGAGAACCTACCTATATAAGTTTGAAGTGTGGCCGCTTCAAGTAGTCAAGATTGGCATAATGACTATGATAAACTTATGAATAAGATACGGACACGGCCTTATAATGTGTCAGGTCAATAACTTTGTGTTATTTGTTTTGTGTGTACTTCATCTTCAAGTGGTTTGAAGGGTCATTTGATTCAATTCCTTATGGAAATCAACTCTGGCTCGATCACTTGTTAAGTGTGTTGTACTAGGCGTTAATTCAATCCGAAGGGATATTATGAGTTTTGGTAAATGAGAGGCTTATATACCCAAAATGGGGGAGGATTGTTGAGCATTTAGTGTTTAATAATCCTGTAATCTATAATCACTAAGTACTACTAAAGTAGTGGGACAATATGTATTAAATTACGTGGTCCAAAATGGGTTCAAAGTATAAGACAAAACAAAAGATGGAAAACCGAGTCAGCAAGTAAAGCCGACTCGGCTGTCCATGGGTGAAACATAAAGCCGAGTCGGCTTTATGTACTGGAAAATCCCATTTGCCCAGCAGGAAAAGCCGACTCGACTTTTCTGGGTTTTGAACAAAAGCCGAGCCGGCTTTTTGTTCTGGAAATGACTGTTGGTCATTTCTTCCCGTTTTTCTTGTAGTAAATGCATTGGATTCCTATCTTAATGCTCTTAATCTCTAGAGTTACAAGGAGGATTATGCTCATGAATCTCTTGGTTAATCACATTGAATTACATGATCATGAATATGATCATTATGGTGATTAATGTGTAAAGGCTCCTCTTCTATACTCTAGGAGTATAAATAGAGACCTTTGACTTTGAGTTCTTGATACTTGAATTCTGAAATTCTATTCTTCTTTCTCCCATTTGTCTTTGCTAATCCAATAGAGTAATTAACTCTTGTTTTGCTTTCCAATTCTCATAATTTCAAACACTTTGTTATTAAGTGATATACCCTAAGTGCTAAGGGTATATTGCAGTTGTTTGTATCTCGTTGTGAATTTCCGTTCATCAACCCAAGTACCTTTGTGGGGAAATATCACAAAAGGATAGTGAGCACACGCTTACAACTTGTATCAAGTTTCCGGGTAACGGTTGTCGTTACAAACGTATCTTCAAAGTTCTTAGCATTGTCATTGTAATTTTATTTTGCCATCAACAAAGGGGTTTATACAAATTCCCGATTGTAATTTGTATTTACATTATATACATTACGTAATAATCTTTTGTGATAATCTTCATCGATGGTAACAATGAAGGATTTTACCTCAAACTTTGCAAAGCTAGAGAAGTTTGTCGGCGTTGACTTTCGACGTTGGCAAAAGAAGATGATGTTTCTTCTTACCACCTTGAATGTGGCTTATGTGATAACTTCACCTAAGCCGGACGCTCCTAAGCCGGATGATCTGGAGACAGAGGTTCTTAAACAAAATCGGAAACAAAGCAAATGGGATAATGACGATTTCATTTGTCGGGTTCACATTCTTAATGGAATGCAAGACGCATTGTTTGATATCTACCAATACCATGACTCGGCTAAGGAGTTATGGGATGCCTTGGAAAAAAAGTACATGGCGGAGGATGCTAGCTCCAAAAAGTTTCTTATAAGTAATTTCAATTCATATAAGATGGTAGAGGATCGCCCTATTATTGATCAATTCCATGAATTACAAAGAATGCATGCCAACCTAAAATTGCATAAAATTGAAATAGATGAAGTATTTCTTGTTTCTAGCATTATAGACAAGTTGCCTCCCTCATGGGGGGATGTTAGACATGCTTTAAAGCATAAAAGAGAGAAGATTACACTCTCCGATCTTGAACAACATATTATTGTCGAGTCTAGCATACGGATTCATGAGAATCGGAAGGATGATAATCCTAATGTTGGAACCATTACCATGGTTGCGGAAGGGAAACCATCTCGTTTCGGAGATAAGAGGAGGAAAAATGATTCTTCCAAGGGCAAGGCCATTGTTCCTAATACCGAAAAGGTATGTTGGAAGTGTGGTAAACCCGGGCACCGAAGGAAAAATTGCTTTGTTCTAAAGAACAAGCAAAAGAAGGCAAAGGGAAATGGTCAAGCTTCTACAAGCAAAGGACCATCCACTCAAGGTAATCTTGCAATCTTGAATGAAAATTCTTATATAAGTCTTTCTTCAATGAATACTAATATAAGTGCTATGCAGAATGATACTTTTTCTTGGTGGATCGATTCGGGGGCATCGAGGCATGTTTGCAACTCTACTAAATGGTTCAAATCCTTTCACAAGGTTGTTGATGGGGAGCATCTCTTCTGGGAAACAATGCACCTATCATGGTCCAAGGCAAAGGACAAGTTGAGCTATTGTTTACTTTAGGGAATCTCTTAGTTTCAAGGGATGTGTATTTTGCACCCGAAATTAGTAGAAATCTTGTCTCGGGTCCTATTTTATATCGATTGGGCTACAAACTAGTGTTTGAAGCCGATAGGTGTATTATCTCTAAAAATAACTTGTTTGTAGGACGTGCTTTTCTTTGCAATAGTTTATTTAAATTGTCATTGGATATCAGTGGCGGATCCAGGGTTTGAAGTCTCCCCGGGCACCAACGAATGGACAAAATTTTGATATTTCGGCAAAATGAGTTGTAAAAGCGTAATAATACCAAGAGTCCAAGATAAATCGAAATTAATATAAAAAGGTAACGAACAAATTACAAACGTTCAAATTTAAAATGAAAGCGTAGACCAACAAAATGAAAGCTATGTTACTTGGACTTGGGTATAGGTATCGTATACGGGTGTGGATCGTAGGATCCGGTACGATAATCTAAAATTCAAAGATACAAGAACATTGTCTTATTATTGAATATGAGTACGGAGACACTGCAAAATATTAAGAAAAAAAATCTCACATTGCATAAATATACTAAAATTGCCTAAAAATATAAAGAATCAATAAAATTAAAATTCTTCATAATACACATTTTCAAGATAAATAAAAAAAAATGTTTCACTAAATGTTAAACAAAACCTTAATACTCCCTCCAATTCAGCTCAGTTGTCCCATTTCCTTATTGGGACAACTCACATCAATTGTCCCATTTCTATTTTGGTACATCTTTTTTTACCTAAATACCCTCACTTTTCCAATTCCCAATACCCCACTACCACCTTTACAATTAATTTAATCAAATTAAAACCCCACTTTTACAATTCCCAATACCCAACTACCACCTTTACAATTAATTTAATCAATTAAAAAACCCAACTACCATCTTTACAATTATTTAATCAATTAAAATACCCAACTACCACTCACTCTTAATATCCGTGCCAATCCCAAATGGGACAACTGAACTGAATTGGAGGGAGTATAATCTTTAAAGAACAAACAATGAAAATTTTAAAAGTAAAAAAAAAATTACATAAAGAAGCTTTTAAAGTCTAAGTAGTGAGTACTAGAAGTGTAGTACAGCTGTACGAGTATATGTTCAATATAAGTACATGTTTCTAAAAAATAATGATAAAAAAGTAAAAAGTAGACAAAGTAAAAAGCAAAATAAAAAGGTCTTCTTTAAAATGCTTCTATTCATCTTCTTCATTCACCTCAAAGCTGTAACTAAGCTATAGTGGCGGAAGGAAGAATTTCTGAATTGATTTTTTTTAAATTGTCCTTGTGCACGTGTCAGGGGAGGCACATACATAGCCATTGAATGGATATGAATAAGAATTTTATTTGTAATGTTTCAAATTAGAATGATAAAGAGGATTTACATTACTTGTGGCATGTTAGATTAGGACATGTTAATTTTGATAAAATTTCTTTTATGTCTAAACATGAACTTATTCCTATGTGTGTTAAGATGTCTAAAAATTGCAAAATGTGCATGTTAAATAATATCACTAGAACACCTTTTAAAAGTGTTGAACGAAAATCCGAAATATTGGAATTAATACATAGTGATCTTTGTGATTTTTAAAGTACACCATCGTTGGGAAATAAAAAATATGTCATAACTTTTATTGACGATTTCTCAATGTTTTGTTATGTATATATCTATTACATACAAAAGATGAGGCTCTTGGATATTTTAAGATTTACAAAAATGAAGTAGAATTACAAATTGGAAGTAAACTTAAAAGGTTAAGAACCAATAAAGGATGAGAATATTATGATCCTAATTATTTTAACTCAATGGGTATTATACATGAAACAACCGCCGGTTATACACCACAATGAAATGGAGTGGCGGAGAGGAAAAACCGTACTCTACAAGAGATGGTTAATTCCATGTTATCCTACTCGGGTTTGAGTGATGGATTTTGGGGTGAAGCAATATTGACGGCTTGTCACATTCTTAACTGAGTTCCAATGAGAACGAATAAAGAAACTCTTTGTGAACTTTGGTACAAAGAGAAAACCAAACTTAAGCTATCTTAAAGTTTGGGGTTGTAGGGCCATTGTAAGATTGCCCGGTAACAAAAGAAAGAAACTCGGTGAATAAGGTGTTGAGTGCATCTTTATAGGTTATGCTATTCATAGCAAAACTTATAGGTTCTATGTTATACAACATAATGACTATATATCGATTCATTTGATAATAGAGTCAAGAGATGCAATTTTCGATGAGAATAGATTTTCATCATTGAGTAGACAAAGAAATCTACAAGTTTGTACCAATGAGTTTGTTGATGATAATCAACAAGGTTCACCTCTAGGTGTTCATGAAAGTGAACAACTTGATGAACAAGATATAGTTGATCCTATTCCTAAAAGGAGTAAGAGACAACGGAAAGCTAAAAGCTTTGGACCGGATTTCCAAGTATACTTGGTTGAAGGTGATAGAAGTGAAGTATCTTCTAGTGTTCCATATTTGTATAATGTGGAAGGTGACCCATTAACTGATAGTGATGCTATGGCATCACATGATAGCGCCTTTTGGAAAGACGCTATTGATGATGAGATGCAATCCATCATGGGAAATAACACTTGGGTGTTAGTGGATCTTCCTCCTACTTGTAAACCAATAGGTTGCAAGTGGATTTTTCGAAAGAAAATGAAAATCAATGGTACTATTGATGAGTTCAAAGCCCGATTAGTGGCACAAGGCTTTAGACAAAATCAATTTTCCTTCTTAGATGATTTCTCACTTAGCCGACTGCATTGAGAAAGGGAGTATGGTAGGATATGGTGGCCTGTTAACCCATATTTTTAAGAAGTTTGGAGTGCCTCTTGAAGGCCTAGAATTCCCTATGAGTGCTAACAATAAAATAGGTGTCAAGTGTCTTAAAAACTTGCATCTTAAATTAAATGACAAGGGGATTCTAGAGCAGGCAATAGAGGATATTGAGGAGGTTAGTTCTGATGAAGACCAAGAAGAAGAAGAAAAAGAAGAAGAAAAAAAGAAGGAGGGCGAAGAAAAGGAAATGGAAGGAGAAGGGGTGCAAGAAGTTGTTCCCTCTGCCAAGACTGATGAGGCAGAGGTGAATGAGCCATAGGGGACAGTATGTAGTGAGGGGGAAGCATCTGAAGAAGGAGTAGGTGATGAACTTGAGGAAGAGGATTCCAGTGATAGTTCAGATGAGGAGGAAGTGGCAAAGCCTATTAAGGAGGAGCCTTTGCTGACTCTAAGAAAGAGCAGCAGGCTGGCCTTAAAACGCCATGCTAGTTTGGATGATAACACTGCCTCTCATCCCACAAATGAGCCTGACAGTGACCTTTCCTCACCAAAACCAGTCTCACCACCACCATCACCCATACCCACTTCACCACCTCCACAACCAACTGGTTTTGATGATGATCAATCTAATGTCCCTCCTCCTATTACCGTTGATTTCTTACTTACCAATTTTTTTGATTTTTAGTCTCAGTTACATGCTTTTCAGGATGAAGTTCGTGTTTCACTTGCATCCATCACTGACCAGCTTATTCAGATGGAGTCCCGTCTTGGTGCTAAACTGGACACGGTTGAAGTGCAAACTGAATTCATAGATGAAGAGACTGCGCCATGATCCCTCTGACTACTTATTAATCATTTTATGTAATATTTGACTTTGTTAGCCTCACTGCTTATTTCTCCGAACAATTAAACTACTTTCTTTTGAGTACCAAGCTGGGGTACGCCCATATGTATTTTTAATTTCTAACAATATGCTACTGCTTTATCTCTATATGCATTATTAGTTTATGGTCTATGATGTTGGTGCTTGCATTTCTTGATTGATGTTTAGGTATTTGCTTTGTGGTTTGCTGCTTACTTTCTCAATTTTTCTAACGCTTGTCTTAGTGCTGTGGTGTAATAAAAACCCCTACTTTTTTATTGATGTCAAAAGGGGGAAGAAAGGCAACAAACGTAAGATGAAAACTTGTGAATGCTTATGCTTAAACTCTCAGTCTTTGTTTTGTTCTAATTAACAGTAGTATATACAACAGTGGTTTTATATAACAGTGGCTTACTGGGCTAAATATGTTTTAATATGTTAAAGTATTATGGGATCATGTTTTTGGTTTATTAAATTGCTTAATTGTTGGCATTGCTTATGATAAGTTATTGTTTCAAATTATTAGTTATTTGGATTATCACTCATGTTTCGTTTATACTCTTACAACTTCACATTATTGGAGTTGCTTAAATTATTGTGTTTAATAGTTTTAATTTATTATCATATTTAATTTTGAAAACTTTTTTTTTTTTTGAAGATCAAAGCGAGGCTTAGATTAATGGTGATAATCAGAAAATACAATGTCCGCAATCCATATAGGATTGCCATTAAGCCAAACGCTAGAACAAACACTAGAAGAGGCCCATTTTGCTAGTCTATGAGCTACACAATTAGCCTCACGAAAGCAAAAGCTAAACAAAACATAATCTAGAGAACTCGAGGCAGCACGCAAGTTATCCACCATGATTTGGCTATGAAAGCCACGAGTAATCAGACCCTGTAAAGCCTTCATAATATTCTGGGAGTCACCCTCAATGATGACTTTAGAAAACTGATACTCCTTGATAAGCTCTATTGCCCAGTTAAGCGCTTCTAACTCAGCTCTTTCAACCGAAATAAACGGCCAAGATGTTTTTGATGCTGCTAGAACAACCTCCCCTGCACAATTTCGAGCCACGACACCAAGACCAATTCTGTCATCAGTCACATTAGTAGTCGCGTCCACGTTTACCTTGATCACATCAGATTCAGGGGGAGACCACCTCACAAGAGTACGGCCTGCCTTCTCCTTGAACAAACCTGCATTAGCCTTCCTATACTTTTGCAAAAAATCAGAAGCTTTTTTAAAGCACAACTCAGGAGGGACATTAAGCTTCTCGAAGACGAACTCGTTACGAGAAATCCAAATTTGCCAAGCAAGGACGCACAGCAGTTCAACCTCTCTTTGGGATTTCTGAGATAACAGCAACCCAGCCATTCACGAAAAGAGGTACCAACCAAAGGAATATCCCCAGGATTCAGAGCAAACAGCCATACCTTTCTCGCCCAATCACACTCCCTAAGGACATGATCATTAGTCTCAAGGCTACCGCATCTCTTACAATGACTCACATCAGCAATACCCTTCTTCCCAAGATTAAAACCGTGGGGGAGAATATCCCACAAAGCACGCCACAAAAAAGACTTCACTTTAGGAGGGATTTGAAACTTCCAAAGCTGCTTCCAAACAGGGTCAAACCCATTCGAACCAGAATCATCACTGAGGACCTTAAGGGCGAGAGAATAAACTTCTCGAACCCTAAAAACACCATCTACCCCTCCTGCCCATATTCTCTCATCAAAGTTAGAGGAGGAACAAATAGGCGTCTGCAGCACACGGTCAACATCAACAGGTAAAAGAACCTCAGATATAACATCTCTCCTCCAGCTACGAGTAGCCGGATCAATGAACACATCAACAGTAGAATTCTTGTCCAAAACGCGAATAGGGGTAATAAGCTTACCCGTACCATTTCCACCCAACCATGATACCTTCCACAGCTTAACAGAATTCCCATTACTTATCTTCCATCTCACACCAAGCTCAAGAGTAGAACGAGAGCTCCAAATGCTACGCCAAGCGTAACTCGAATTTGACCCCGCCCTTGCTTCCCACACAGAAGAACTAGGAAAGTACCTAGCTTTTAAAGATCTAGCCAGTAAACAAGAGGGAAAACAGTGAATCCTCCAAAATTGTTTTGCAAGAAGGGACAAATTGAAAGTTTTAAAATCTCTAAAGCCCATACCCCCTTCAACTTTAGGGCGACACATCTCTTTCCAAGACTTCCAAGGAATACCTCTTTGAGAGTTCGAAGTACCCCACCAAAAGTTTCGAATAATACGTTCAACATCATCACAGAAGGTAGTGGGGAGTTTGAAACAACTCATAGCATATGAAGGGATCGATTGGGCGACAACTTTAATCAAAATTTCCTTCCCAGCTTTAGATAAAAGCTTCTCCTTCCACCCCTGCAGCTTCTTCCATATACGGTCCTTGATGCCCGTAAACGATATCTTCTTGGAACGCTTAAAAAGAGTGGGGAGCCCCAAATATTTATCATGGCTTAGGACCTCTTTGAACCCCAACACAGAACTCACGCGACGACGAACATCCCCAAGAAGACTTCCACTAAAAGAGACCTCACACTTGTCCAAGTTAACAAGTTGACCCGACAAGAGCTCATACTTCTTCAAAATCTCAAGAATAACCTCCGCCTCACGAACATTGGCCCTAGTAAACACAATACTATCATCCGCAAAGAATAGGTGGGAAATAATACGGGCATTCCTAGAAATGGCAACCCTATGGATAAGATTAGCATGATGCGCCCTCTTAATCAGATTCCCCAACCCTTCAGCACATAATAAGAACAAGTAGGGGGATATAGGGTCCCTTTGCCTAAGACCTCTCGAAGGAGATAAAACCTCAGTAGCAGCACCATTAACCATAAAGGAGTACTTCACAGTAGTAACACACTTCATCACTCTATCAATCCACACAGCTGGAAAGCCCATCCGAATCAAAACACAAGCCACATAATCCCATTCCATACGATCGTAGGCTTTACTCATATCCAGCTTAAGAGCCATATAGCCACGTTTCTTCGCATGATTATTCCGCATAGCATGGAAAACCTCAGAAGAGATAAGAATATTATCTGTAATCAAACGCCCAGGAACAAAAGCACTCTGGTTTTCCTCAATAATATCTGGCAAAATGAGTTTAAGCCTTTTAGCCAACACCTTAGATATGATCTTGTAAGAAACATTGCAGAGACTAATCGGCCGAAGATCCTTCATCTTAGTAGGGTTCTTGGTTTTTGGAATAAGAACCACATTAGTATCCATTCAATTCTAACGATTTGATTTGTGACACCCCCTGAATTTCCGACCCTTTGAACGGAACCAAAACCGAAACAGAACGGATGAAATTCGGGTGTTACATTTAAAATAAAATAAAATAATTTATTTAAGTTAGATTTAAGAAATTTTTGGGAAACTTCCAAACAAAATCCTACGGAAATTTTGGCAGCATTTGCCTTGAAATTTGACGCACCAAAAGAATTAAACAAGTAATAAACCATCATGAAAAAGAGGCATCAATAACCTCATAAAAACGATCACGGCGGAAAGGTCATCGCCAAATCCTCTGTCGATATGCTAAGCATGGATCGTAGTTCCCATGTAAACACTTGAGTTTTCCAAAAACATAACCAACTAACAAGCAATTCAAGATACTATAACGAATTACAAAACGAAATAAATCTTTGCAGCGGAACGAATTACATCAAAAGGAGGGCACGCGCCTCAAGCCAAAATAAACACAAATTTCAATTCAAAACCACATGTAGAGTCAAAACAGTTATAACATGGCACGCGTCAAGGTTCTCACTCCCATCCCCCCGTATGCAATGCAAGGAAACTTCAAAACCTGCAAGATCTATCTATGATACCCCTGCTGCTCAACGTAAAGTCATAAACCAACGTGTCATAACAGGACCATCAAAGACAAGCCATCAACAAGGAAATAAAAAGTACACGTTAGTAACTAACAATACGTTATGTATATGTAACCAACAATCAATTTCAACAAAACAAGGTGGGGAAGGCACCCTAACGTGTAAGCATCTACTTCATCTTTTTCTCAATTCTATATATTTCTCAATGTCTTCACCATTTTCTATCTCTTCATTAATTTCATAAATTCTCTTATGTGACTAGAGGCCACCATAGTGGGGTTTGCAAGACCCGCATGGTAACACCTCAGCCAAGGACGGTGACGGTCATGCCTGCGCCCAATGGCAAAGTATCCATGCCTCCGGGAACTAAATCAACTAGGTACCAATCCAGTGGAGTCACAATAAATATCCAACTTAATAAGGGACTTATTCCTATTCCAATATCATATAATCCAACATTTTACTCTTACGATATCAGAACCCATTCTCTACCATCTCTACAACTGATTCCCACTTGTAACACTAACTCAATAGTATTTAATAGCAAACCATATTCAACATAGCTCGTATAATATTGTTAAGCAGAGAAAACATATTCAAGATGCGTGCAAGAATTAACTACTGTGTGTACTTACCTGCAACCGCAAGATAATAAGTCGCAAAAATCACTTCGAAGGAGGTTCTTATGCCCCTCCTTTGAACCGGGCACCTATACACGTTAAAAGTAAGACTAATAAACCTACTTTACATCATTTAAGAAGCACCGACTTCGTACAAACTCCACTGTTAGCCAAACAAGTTTCAATTAAAGCTAATATGCATTCTAAACGCACTCATGCAATAAATTCAACCCATGTTCACACATGAACTATGTCATCCATTCCAATCAAACCATAACATTAGATTCTAGTCAAGTTTATGTCAAGATATGTTCAAGTGAAAGGGGCACAACCATACGCTTGTGCGTTATAGTCAAACTATTCATTGGAAAGTTTAAGAACACGTAATACATGATGTTACACTTATAATAACAATCATATTACTCATGGTAGTAATGATTTATTACCTTTCCAAGGTTTTAAAGTAAGATGATGAACATGTTAACTAGTAGCTTGAAGACTAATGACGACTCATATAACTTGGGTTAACACACCACTTAGCAATACCATTGAACATATCAATATAACAATCAAGCTCAACTATGTACAAACAACTCACCACAACCACTACAACACTTTCATTAGCGACACTAGCGACTTTAAATCTTCACTTAGTAACTATTATTATCATTTAATTCACAATAATAGATATTACTATTCTAGTCACATTACCAATATTAAAATCATACAAGTCATAATTAGTCACCACTTTAAAGGGATACAACCATAACCATTAACAACTATCACTATCACAACAATAATCAACCAAACTAAACCTTGAGACAAATTATAAGGTTATTCAATCAATCATCACAACACTAAATGTAACATAAGAGCACACACTATCAACAATTTCATCCCTAAATCAAACCCTATTCAAATCATGTTCAAAAACACACCTTTAACTACTACCCATAATAAGATTCAATGAAATTAACATAAAGCCAACCTCAAACTCAATATACTTGATAAAACTCAAATTAAACTAGAAATTCAATTAAAGAAAAGAGGAGATGACTCAGAATAAATAAACTAGCAAGAGGGTGAAGGAGGAGGTGGCTAGTGGCGGTGGGAGGAGCCACGACTCAGAGCTGCTGTGGTGGTGCAGTGCGCGGCTTTGGGCTGCTGTGGTGGTGCAGCGCGCGGCTCTGGCTGCTGTGGGGCCACCGGCTACCTGGCGTGGAAGAAGGGGAAGGAAGGGAGGTGGTTGCCAACTTTGAGGGCGGAAGCTGGTGATGCACTCTCAAGGGATTGGACGTAACCACGCCAGATGGCTTCATTCCTCGTGCACCAGATAATATAGACTGTGTAAGCAAGTGCAGCAATCAATAGTTTCATCCTGTACCTAGGCAGCTTCCACCTCCGGGGATGGAGAGAAGTGATAAGCGTGAGTTGAAACCGAATGTTCAACCAACTCTAAAGCTCCTTAATACATGCTCTGCTAAACACACATTGGAAGAATAAGTGTGTTTGTGACTCAGGCTCACTACCACATATCGGACACAATGCATCAATATTTAATCCCATCTGAAGTAGTCTCTCACGAGTCTTCAGTTTGTTGAGTAATGCAAGCCAAAAGACTAACCGAGATCGAGGGATTGAGTATCGATGCCATACCAATGAGTTCCATCTAACCACTTCATGAATTTCCATATGCTTGTTGTACACATGATTGATGGAATACGAGCTATTAAATACCCACTCATCAAGTTGATATCTGACCTTACATGATTTCCTCAAAGTCCAGCTTGCCGTAGGTGGAGGATTAAAGATCCTCCAATCACCACCCTTAGTATAAACATTATGAATCCATTTAACCCACATAGATTCTTTCAGCATTGCTATGTGCCAAACAACTTTCCCAATTGCAATGCGATTCCACAACTCTAGATTACGAATACCCAGACCTCCATACTTTTTCGGTGTACAAACCTTAGCCCAATTAACATTTCCAGGTTTATCATTGTTACTAATACCAAACCAAAGAAAAGATCTGCATACAGCATTGATGTGATTAATGACTTTCTTTGGGAGGACAAACATTTGACACCAGTATGTAGAAATGCCCATGAGCACGGAGTTAACAAGTTGAAGTCGAGCAGCATAGGATAGGTGCTTTGCATGCCATGCTCGAATTCGACTTGTCATTTTATCCACCAGCTGATCACAATCACGAGCAGAAAGGCGCTTTGTTGTGAGGGGAACACCCAAATATCGGAACGGAAGCTCCCCCAACGAGAACTGAACAATCTGAGCAAGGTAGAGCTTTGTCGAATGATTGATGCCAGCAAGATAGATCGCAGACTTTGACGTGTTTGCCGTCAATCCAGAAGACTGAGAAAACAACTCGATACATTTGGCCATTACTGAAAGAGAACCTGCATCAGCTCTACAAAATAGCATTAGGTCATCAGCAAAGCATAAATGTGTCAACTTAGATGCCCTACACCTCGGGTGATAACTAAAGGACATAGATTTACAGGCATAACTAAGAGTACGAGACAAATATTCCATTCCCAACACAAACAGCAATGGGGACATGGGATCACCCTGCCTAAGACCTCGTCGAGCCTGAAAAGCGTCTAAAGGATGACCATTGATAAGCAGAGAGTAGCTTGTGGAGGTAATACATGCCATAATAATCTTGATGAAGTGAGTAGGGAATTGAAGAGCAAAAAGCATATCCTTGATAAACTGCCAATCCATCGTATCATAAGCCTTACGTAAATCAATTTTCAATAAAGCACTAGGCATACAATTTGTCCTCGAATAATGCTTCACAATATCTTGGCACAGTAATACATTGTGGACTATGCTTCGGCCAGCTACAAAAGCCCCTTGGGCTGGATTGATGATGCTATCCAATACAAGTTTCAATCGAGAGCATATGAGTTTTGAGACGCACTTGTATAAGACATGGCAACAAGATATGGGACGAAAATCCCCAGGATGAGTAGCACATGCTACCTTAGGTATCAGAGTGACAGCACTAATGTTCCATGCCTTTAGGAGCTTGCCCGTCGCAAAGAACTCTTGAACTGCCTTAACAACATCATCCCCTACTACCGACCAAGAAGCTTTATAAAATGCACTATTAAAACCATCCAAGCCGGGAGCTTTATCATCAGGTATACTCCATAAAGCATCTTTAATTTCTTGTGCAGAAAAAGATAACTGTAGATGGTCCCTTTGATCCTGGTTAAGAATACAACCTTCTCGGATAATGTGCGATTGGATCTGTTTCCTATTCTCCAGCTCACAGCATAAAAGATCAGAGTAAAATTCATAAAACGATTGCTGGATAACAACAGGATTGGTGACAAAGTTACCATTCACAATCAGAAAATTCACACAATTATTGATTTTCCTCTTATTAATGCTACGATGAAATATACTCGTGTTATCATCTCCATACCTGAGCCAAGAAACCTTTGCCCTTTGTTGCATAAACGAAGAGTAATGGTGCTTCTCCTGTTGAAGAACTCGATTCAAATCATGTTCCTGCTGAGCATAATATGGGTCACCAGGGTGCTGATGTACTTGTGTTTGAGCTTCTCTGAACTCTGCTTCTAGTTTACATAACTTCACTTGGAAAGGCTCAGTGTGGTAAGCTTTTTTCAGTTCATGCTTAAGAATTTTTAGCTTTTGTGTGATTTGGAAGCTAAAACAGCCATGGATCCGAACATTCCAGCTCTTGCTAACCACCTCCAAGAAGTCATGTTTATGAGACCAGAAGTTACAAAATTTGAAAGGCCTGACACCAGTAGAGGACTTAAAGAACTGCACCAAAATAGGCGAATGATCAAACTGACCCTCTGGAAGGAAAATGGTTTGAGCATTCGGAAACTTATCATCCCACATGTTGTTTCCTAGTGCTCTATCAATCTTACTTAACACCCTATTAGCACCTGTTTGTTTATTAGTCCAAGTGTAGAACCGCCCACTGAATTTCATATCATGAAGGCCACAACACATCATACAACCCCTTAAAGGTTGAATCTCACTATTCATAACCCTATGACCAATGCGTTCCTCAAAGTTTGCGATGCAATTGAAATCTCCCAATACTAGCCAGGGCTTCTCCATCACACCAGCAATCTCATAAAGACTCCTAAACATCTCCTCCCTTTCATTCCTACTAGAAGATCCATAGACAAAGGTGCACATAAACTCCTCCCCCACCACAGGTGTGACTAAGGTATGAATAAGTTGTTTAGAACATAATAGCACATTCACAGACACGTGCTCACTCCTCCAGCCCAAAATGATCCTGCCATCCGACATATTATGAGTAAAACACCAGTTGTAACAGAGAGTTTGGTAAAGAGGCCCCAGTTTAGTCCTCTTAACCTTTGTTTCCAGGAGCCCAAATAAGGATATATTATTAGTTGCCAAAAATTTAGCAACTTCCTGCTGTTTGTTACGTTTATTCATGCCCCTGACATTCCAAGCTACAATGTTATTCATGACCAGGGATGGGATCAGCTCCCAGCGCTGGTGCAATTGACTCATCCTCAATACCCTCATGCACATGTTCATCAATATTTTCAAGGACATTAAAATCATTCCGCATAGGTAGAATATCAGCAAGTCCAGATGGTGCCTGTGATAACTTCTGTATAAGTCGGAATACTTTTTTAGACTTGGCCATTTGAAAGCCCTCATGATCCACCAAGGTCTTGGAGGTATGTTTAGTCAGATTCTGCTTTGGGTCCCCAGCTCTACATCGCACCTCCTCATGCCCAAATTGCTTACACTTATTACACCTCACCGGTCACCAATCATAGATAACCTGCTGTGTAACAAGTTCACTATGTTCATTCTCAAAAGCAATCTCATCATGGAACCCCTTGGAAATATTAATATCTACAAGAACTCTAGCATATAACATTCGATCCTTATTTCTAGTAGCACCATCCACTTTCAAAACTGAACCTAACATGCTTGCAATTTTAGTGAGACTCTTTTCCCCCCAATATCTTATATCTAAACCCGGAAAGCGCACCCAAATTGGCATATGAGCAAGGCTATCCTTAGAGTATGACATAGATGGAGTCCACGGTTTCACAATAAAAGGTCTCTTGTCAAACATAATTCCACTCATACCACAAGCAGTGATTCGATCCTCCATGGTTTTAAATCTAATCAGGAAAACGCCCTTATCAACCATGCCTATTTTGTCTATGGAAAGTCCACGCCAAATCCTACGAACAAAGCCCTCTATTACATGTAACGGGGGGTTTGCCCCAATGACATAACAAACAACAACTGATTCCCAGAAATTAATTTCATCAATAATATCTTCCATGTCAATTTTAACAGGTTTAGGAGGAGGAAGAGTACCTGAAGCTTCAAAACCTGCTGAAAAATGCATACCCGCAGCCCTAGAATCAATGGCATTCTTGGAATGGCGAACTGACGGCTGCACCGTGAACGGTCGACCATGGGCTGAAACAGAAGCTGGGCGTGTTTTGGAGGACAGAGGCCCAGCTTGCTTTCGCCATTTTCGAGTTCAGAGACTGTTGATTCAGATTTTGGTCCGCCATTTTTGCAAATCCAACTCACCATTATCACGAATATTTCCGTACTCCGATTGGGAGGACAGTGACTTAACATAGGCCGTCGATGTCCTTGATACCGACGGTGACCGTAGCTGGACTGGTTTCCTCGGTCTTCCCCTACCCCGCCCTCTTCCTCTACCCACGGGGGAGGTGATTCAAAATCGCCTTCAGGAGAGTATTTTAGAGAGAGAAAGAAGAGAGAGAATCATTTTATTATTATTATTATTATTATTATTATTATTATTATTATTATTATTATTATTTTATTTTTATTTTTTTTTCTAGATTCACCTACTTGAAATGCCCACTTAAGAACTCACTTTCATGAGCTTCCACATTCTAATTAAATAATTTAATTCAAACCTCTTTCTTTTAGAAATCCTAACTATATTTTTAATATACATATATACGTAAGCATTTAAATTCGTATATGAACGAAATTCATTAAACTACTTCAAAATTAATTTAATATAATCATAAAATTCTCAAAAGTTATTAAATTATTAAGGGAAATTCCACATGGTAGCATCCAATTTTGATGAAATGCCAGTGGTAGCACTTTAAGAAAATTCTACATGGTAGCATCTAGTTTATGCACTATCTAATTGCCGTAGCATTTTCGTTAAGTTCTTGTTAAATTCCGTTAAGTTCATCATTTTATAAGTTTTTTTCCACATGGTAGCATCCAGTTTTTGTTAATTTACCATTTTAACTTTTAATTCACTATTTTAATGTTTAATTCACCGTTTAATTCATTAACGCTCATAAATATTTTATAATTTTATTGAAAAATTATAAGAAACTATCTAATTGGGTCGAAACAAGTACTTATTCGCCTATTTTTCGATACGTAAACCGAAAAAGTTATTTGACGTCATTTTTACCTGTTGTAACGATTTTTTTTCAAAAAACGGACGTTGCAAATACCCTTATAGGATAACTCTTTTAAAAATCCGGTCGAAACAAGTACTTATACGCCTATTTTCCGATACGTAAGCCGAAAATAATATTTGACGTCATTTTTACCCGTTAAACGATTATTTGAAACAACGGACGTGGCTAAAATCCTGATGGGATAACTCTTTCGAAAGTTCGATCAAAACAAGTACTTATTCGAAAAAATACTTGTTTCGACCGATGAATTAAACATTAAAATGGTGAATTAAATGTTAAATTTATTTTTCCGTATGATTATTCAACATTTATAATTTTTTTCAATAAAATTATTCAACATTTATGAGTGTTAAGGTGTTCAAAACAAACCCGATGACCAGATAGACACCCGACTTTATAACCGAACTCGATTTGACCCGACTTAAAAATGGATCTACAATTATGTAAAAACCAATGTGAACACAAAACCCGATTTTGAACCGACCCGAAATCAACCCGATGACCCGAATGAACACCTCTAGCGTTAATGAATTAAACGGTGAATTAAACATTAAAATGGTGAATTAAAAGTTAAAATGGTAAATAAACAAAAATTGGATGCTACCATGTGGAAAAAAACTTACAAAATGATGAACTTAACGGAATTTAACAAGAACTTAACGGAAAATGCTACGGCAATTAGATAGTGCATAAACTGAATGCTACCATGTGGAATTTTCTTAAAAAAGTGCTACCATTGGCATTTCATTAAAACTTAATGCTACCATGTAGAATTTCCCAATTATTAATTAGTGATGTCCGAAAATCTCGGGGTGTTACACGATTCTACCTCTCTAAACGATTCTAAGTAAAATCACGATTTTAACAACTTTGGTTGTTGTTAGGTTCTGCCTTAGGTGGTTGCCTTCTTTTTAAATTGAATTTCTTTGACTTATTCTATTTTCAATCGAAATCTAACTCTTCATTGTTTTACAACAACTACCAGCACCGCAACTGCTGGGGTTGTTCTTTTTAGGAAGCTTTTCTTGAGCCTGTTCTAGAAGAGGTGGTAGAAGAATCTGATACTAATCCTGAGTCTCCATCTAAGACTCAAGATGTTGTCGAAGAAGTGAACTCTCCATCTCCTCCATCTTCCCCAGGCTTTTCAAATATCTTCTCCTTCCAAGTTGATGATGCCATGGATAAATTTCTTGAGGGAACTGGTACAAATATTTTTTTTCTGGCTTTATTGTCTTTGCATTTCCATCCACTAGTGGAAAAAACCTTATTTGCTGCGGTTTTTAAGCCCCTATAGGCTGCGTATTTGGACCCAAGCCATTATGGTAGCAGCAAGAAATAATAATTAAGGGCTGCGATCAAAATACGCAGCCAAAAAAATGCTTATTGGCTGCGGACAGGTACAAAAACCGCAGCCTTTAAGTGGATCTGGCTTAATTTTATTTATTTTTTTTTTTTGCAGCATTTAGCATTAAGAAACCCAGAAATTCAAACGAACAGCATTTAGCCTTTAAGAGGCTTAAACATCTACAAACGAATTCAAGAAATTCAAACGAAATTCATTGAATCTTACAAATTCAAGAAATTCAAGAACAAATCTTATTTTACAAATCCTAAATTTACAACAAACGAAATTTACATTAAATCGTAAATACAAATCTAAAACACATCTAAAAACGAAATCTTCAACAAATCTTACAGATCTAAAACGAAATTTATAACAAATCCTAGTGTTGAAGAAGCCAAATCTGAAATTTACAAAAAATTTTCAACGAAATTTACGCACTAATGGAGATGAGGAATGGTATGTTCTTCAATTCTTGAATGAAACTTCAACACATAAGCCAGATCTGAAAATTTACAAGAACTGAAAAAACGAGCCATTGAAGAAGCCAAACGAACCAGTAGTGTTGAAAAAACGAGGCGTGAGGCGTGAAGAATTATTCCTGAATTCGAAGAATTAGTGAGAAAGAATTCGAATACCAGAATTCGAAGAATCGAAAAAATTATTCCCAGAATTCGAACAAATTAGTCCTAGAATTCGAAAAAATTATTCCCAGAATTCGAAAAAATTAGTCCTGATGAAGAAATCGAACAAATCGAATACCAGAATTCGAAGAATTAGTGAGAAAGAGGCGTGAGGCGTGAAGGGAATCGAAGTGAATACCCAGAAATCTTCAAACAAAATCAAAACTTTAATGGAGGTCCATAACAAAATCTTCAAACAAAATCGAAGTGAATACCCAAAAATCGAAGAGGAGAAGAGGCGTTTTGCAGTAGATTTAGGAAGAAGAAGATTTTTTATTAATCACTATTTTAGGAAGATTTAAAATAAATAAGAAGATTTAGGAAGAAGAAATCGAAGAGGAGAAGAGGAGAAGAGGCGCGCAGCTTGTGAAGGGTTTCTTGAATCCAAATAGCCATATTAGGGTTTCTGATTTAAGGGAGAGAATGAAGAAGGGTTTTTTTTTTAAGAGAGAAAATGGCGCCTTATTACAAGAATGAAGAAGCTAGGGTTTCTGATTTACAAGGGTTTTATTTTACAAGATGGGGCGCTCATTCTTATTATTGGGCTTTTGGCTGCGGTTTGGACTAGTCCGCAGTCAATAAGTGTTTTTTTTTTTTAAATTATGGGTATTGGCTGCGGTTTGTGCCTTGTCCGCAGCCAATAAGTGTTTTTTTTAAATTAAGGGTATTGGCTGCGCATATTTTAGACCCGCAGCCAATAAGCCAAAGCCAATATCGATTTTTCCACTAGTGATATTTGACTGCTATTTTCAATATTTTCTGACTCATGCTAAAATTTCATAGTTGTTGAGCAACCAGCTTCCCTTGTTGTATTTCCCATTAGTAAAGTCACCCAGTCATGAGGTGATGAAGTAACTGAAATAGTTGCTGAACCCCCTGTTCTGGTAATTGAGATGGTTTCCGTTCTAGTTGAAGTTTTTGTGGACCCTTCTTCTATTTCTCCCCCCCCCCCCCAGACAGAGGTGGTAGTTGAAATGAAAGGTGTTGTTGAGACTGAAGAGATCCCCCCTACTTCTCCCATCCGGAATCTGGTAGGGGTGGACTCTAATGTTGTTGAAATGGGTCTTACGAAGGTATTTTTATATTATTTTACTTCTACTTTTTTGCTTCTTCTTTTTACATATTTCATATTATAATATTTCTTTACATTCATAGGCCACCAAAATGTACATAAAAGGGTTGCATAAAGCCCTCATCCAGAAGAGCCTTCTGCTATCATGCAAAGGCATGAGGAAGTATTAACCTCTCAACAATCTGGGTCAATCGACATATAGCCAGTGTTGATAGGTATCAGGAAGGTCCACATCACAATTTTGATGAGATAAAACACATCTTTATTTTTAGTTTCATACTTAACTTCTTCAGTTTTCTTTTTACTAATTATTTTTATCTTGTACCAGTTGATTAATTCCAGATATTTTTAGTTTGGGACTCTAGTGAAGAGTACATATCACTATGATTTAAAAAATCTTCGCCAAAAGATTCAAACTCAAGAGCATGAGATTAATAATCTTCAAACTGAGCTGGAAGGTTTGCAAGCAAGGAATCAAACACTGGAGTCTAACTCATCCTCTCTCACATTTGAATTGGAGTCACTGAAAACCCAGAACCAACAGTTGACCTCTGAGTTATCTTCCCAGAAATTAGAAGTCGACAATCAGGTTGAAAAGAACCGAAATCAAAAGAATGAGCTCAAGTCCCAAGTGGATCTGGTAACCACCAAAGAGTTAAGGATCCTAGCTCAGGAAGTTGAACTCACTAAGGTTAATCCTGACTTTGGTGAACTCAATGCTAGATACAATGAACTCAACGCCAAATTCAAGGAGCTGCAGACTAAGCATATTTCCTAATCCAACTATGTTCTAGAACTACAATCTACAATAGGCAAGGGTATTGAATAATTCGACCGTCTTCAAAAAGATTTGAAGAAGGTTCAAGATACTTTATCTACTGTTGAGCAATTTTCTGCCAAGAAGGATGAGGAAATCATGCATCTCAAATCTCAGCTTTTAGAGTTAAGGAATCTAACAAAGACTCAAAAGGGTATAATTGATGTTGCTGATAGTGATAAGGACAGATTGAGGAAGCAGATATCCTCTTTAGAAGCAAGTATGGACAAGCTAGAAACAGAGAAGAAAAACGTGAAGACCCAAGAGAGAAAGAAAGCAATTGAATACTTTCAATCTCACATGGCTGCTGATAGGGCGAGCACCAAAGAGGGTTCTATCTGGCTTGCAATGAATGCAGTCTTTACTGCATATCCTGACCTGGAAAGGTCTAAGATTGCACCCTTCATAGCTCCTGAAACTTCAATAACCCCTTGCATTCCAACCCTAAGGGCCCAACACAATGCATCATTAGGCCAGGGTATCAGTTTCTCTACTCCTTCCGCCTCAACAGCTCATCTAGCCAGCAAACCATGATCTTTTGTATTTTACTTTTCTTCATTACTGGGAACTTCATAACATTTTGTTGTATATTTGAATTTTTCCAGCAACTTAAATATATTTCTTTTATGATGTCAAAAATTTCTAACTACTGTGTTGATGTCATTATTTTATACCAATCCTTATTGTCTGAATATATATTTGATTAATAAACTCACATGACTTCAAGAGGTATCTGAACATATAAGTCGCACTTAACTTCTTCATGCGTTTAATCTTTTCTTGCCAGATAATCTTCAATAAATAGTTGCAAAATTTGTACTCTATCAAATCCTCACATATGTTTCCTGAACCCTGTCAAGCACTTTCCTGAATCTTATCAAGCACTTTCCTGAACTCTATCAAGGACTTTATACTTATTTGCCTCTTGCCCCCCTACTTTTGAGTATTTTCATGAATGAAAAGTACTTAAAAGGTTTTGTTTTCTGGGGCATTATATTTCTAACTCGTACCATTTCATGTTTGATATCTTCTTCAAACACTTTTTGGTTTCCTTAGTTATGAAAAACCAGGGCTTCCCCACGAACTCACTAGGGTTCCTTTACTATAAAAAGTTAGGGCTTTCCGATTGGCTCCTTTTTATCACCTCACTATGCTTTAATTGTTACAAACAATATTACATTATATTTATCAAAAATTGACTAAGTATATTGAATCTAATTAATCAATCTACAAATGAATGATATTACAAATATTTTTCTATATCTATGCATAGTATCTTTTTAACACCCTAATATTCCACTTATGTCTTAATTGCTCGCTATTTGAAGTTTTTAATTTGTAGGTACCATTTCCACAATCTTCTGACACAATGTAGGGACCATCCCATCAATCATATAATTTGCCATGCTCGTGTTTCTGGGTGGCTTTTGCATTTCTGAGTACTAAGTCCCCTACTTGAAATGATCTATGTCTGACTTTTCTATTATGAAATCTGGAAATTCTATTTTGATAAACAGCCATTTTCCATGATGTATATTTCTTCAAGTTCATCTATCACTTCCAGATCCAGAAGCCTTAATTCTTGATTCTCTACTGGACTCAGATGCTTTAATCTTATTGTCCGTACCCCAATTTCGTCTAGTAAGAGAGTTTCTAAACTATAAACAACTCTGAAAGAAGTCTGGCCAGTTGCCCTTTATTTGTTGTCTTCAATGACCATAGTACGTCATAAATTACGTCAACCCATTTTGTTTTTACATCTTCTAATTTCTTTTGAAGTTCATTCAAAATCTGCTTGTTGGGTGCTTCAGCTTGCCCATTACATTGTGGATTGCAAACTAAAGAGTAAGCCACTACAAGCTTAAAGTCTTCCAGATATTTTCTTAATGTTTCACAATCAAACTAGGTCCTATTATCAACAGTTAGGCCCCTAGGTAGCCTAAATCTAGTGATGATGATCTGTCAAATGAACTTTTCTACCTATTTGGAAGTGATTGTTGCAAGTGACTCTGCCTCTATCCATTTTGTGAAATAGTCAATTGTAATAATAAAGATTTTTTTACCTCCTACAGCTTGCTTGAATGGTCCATGAAGATCCACTCCCTACTAAGGAAATGGGATTGGATTGTGAATATACTTCAACTCATATGCTGGTTGAATAATGTTTGGCACAAGTTTCTGGCATTTTTAACACTTTTCGACCAGGTTTCTAGCATCTATTGTTGCTGTTGGCCAGTAATAACCAATTCTGAAAGCTTTGTGAGATAGAGCCCTAGCTCCCAGATGATGTCCACAACATCCTTCATGTACCTCTTTTAGAATGTAATCAGCTTCAGATGGTGTCACACTTTTCAGTAATAGCTCATTCTTTGCCTTTTTATATAACTCGCCATCTACCATAAAACTACTATAGTGATTTTAATTTCAGCATTCTGGCAAGGACTGGATTTGTTGGGAGTTCACCTTTTTCTTTATACTGGATTATATCCCTCATCCAATTTGGGACATCTATATTTCCAATATTGATTGAGCTTACGGGTTTGACTTCTACTAAAACTAATCTTTTTAAATTCTGCATGTTGGAACTTCCTAATTTAGATAGCGCATCAGCTTGCTCATTATGAGATCTGGGCAATCTTTCCACGTGAACAACTTTAAACTAAGAAATCAACACTTTTGTTTACTTCAGATACTTTTGCATGTTGCCGTCTCTGGCTTCATATCCCCCTTGAATCTAATTTACCACCAACTGAGAACAATTATCAAACTAACTCTTTTGGCTTCAAGAGCTTTCCATAATTGTAACCCCGCAATAATGGCTTCATATAAAGCTTCATTGTTAGTAGCCTTGAATTGAAATTTCAAAGCGTCCTCTATGACTTTGCCCTCTAGAGTTATCAATACCAATCTAGCCCGTACACCAACAAGTCTGGATGACCCATAAGTTAACAGTTGCCAGATAGGTTCTTCACTTTCATCTTGTGTTACTCATTTTGCGAAAAAATCTGCCAATGCTTGACCTTTAATCGCCTGTCTAGGTTGATACTTTGCCAATCTTCCAGATCTTTCAATTTTCTCCAAACTTTTCTCTAAAGAAAGATTTGTCAAGGCTACTACTTAATAAGCATCAAAGTAAGGCCTCAACTATCTAGCAGCTACAATCACAACAAAAGCTGCTTTTTCTGTCATGGAATATCTGGTTTCAGCATCCAGCAACATCTTACTAACAAAGTATATTGGATACTCAACATTGTTTTCTTCCCTGATTAATATTGCATTCATTGTGTATTGTGTTGTTGTCATGTACAAGTATAGTGTTTCATCTGTAATATGTCTTGCCAGAGTTTTTATTAATTTAATTTTTGAATGAAAAAGATGGCTAAGCCTTAGATGAACCAAATTGGAATATAAAGTATCTAAAAGCCAGGCCGGAGCAACATCCTCCCAAACCTATTGGCACAAGCCACAAACCACAAGAGGCCCACTTAGCTAATCTATGGGCGACCTTGTTACAATCACGAAAACAAAAAAGAAAAGCCAACGAATGAAAGGTGTAGAAACACTTAGAGATAATGAACTCAACAAGAGGGGGGGGTGAATTGTTGTATTGCCCTAGGAGTATTTTTGCCCTAATTTTCTTGCGGAATTTTAATAATAAAAATACTCAAAGCAAATTAAAGAAAACTAAAAAGGAACACAAGAATTTAACGTGGAAACTTTCTTGGCTTTAAAAAGAAAGCAAGCCACGGCCCTCTAGGGATTTCAACTTTTCTTATTAATTGTATGTAAATACAATTCCCTATTACATAAAATTATTTCTCCTTCTCTTCTCTACTCTAGGCCTAACTCTCTTCTTCTCCTTTTCGGTTCTCCTTCTTGTTTCTTTTTCTCTCTTTACAAAAATTCTCACAATTCCCCTTAGACTTCCCCAAGTCTAATTACAACTTCTCTCAAAAACCCTTACAAAATAATTCTTCTCAATTGGAAGAACAAAACAAGAATCGCACAAGGAAATATTTTGGAATTAATAAGCAATTAAGAACACTCAAGATTTCCTCTTCTTGATTTTTGGATCTCACGAAATGATTTGGGCACAAAATATTTTTCGCAAATATTTCTCTCTTTTGATCACCAAATTGTGCCGGTTGCAAAAATCATTTAAATACCCATTTTAGATTATGTCATGCCATAATCCCATGATGTTTTGATGTGGCATTAGTGGGCAATAACCGTGGGATCATGCGCAAGGATACTTGGAAGTTACTCCAAGTCTTTCCTTGTCTTTTAGCTAAAACTAGCCAAGACCTAAATTTAGAAATCCATTTTAAGATTAATTAATTTAAGAGTTATTTATTTTAATTCCAAGTTAACTTCCTTGTGCTACCTTAATTTATTCAACCGTACAACAAAAATAAAAAGAAAAATAAAACTAAAAATTATTTTCATAATAAATTCGTTGACTACATCTCTGACCGGTTGACCTGAGAACACTGCACTGTCTCTGATTGACCATTCTTCGAATTTGACTTAATCTTGAAACGCAGAGTAGCAATGTCCTTTTTCAACTTCTTAAGGTTCCATCAACGACCTTTTAAAGACTGGATATATAACCTAACACAACAATCTCAAAACGTAATATGTTTGTTTATAAGCGTTTAAGTTATCATCAAAACCAAATGGGCCAACAAAAGGCGTGATACAAGGATAAGAAATTATCTAAGATAGTCTGGACTCGACTACAGACACCATATAGAGCATCAATACCAACTTGCAATCACCCTCCAACACAATCCTATGCCAGCCAGGATCCAAGGCAACGGAAAGCGCCCAATACATGGCCTTGGCCTCGACAAATTCGGTAGAATTGGGCACCCATAATGTCTTGGAACCAGTAGCAACAAAATTCCCACATGAATCCCTTACAGTGAACCCGATCCCCAATTAAAATGACTTTAAATCCATTCTACTTCTCTATAGTCAAAATTAGTTACCTCGTTTATGGTCCTTTGATGGGTATTTTTAGCTCATCATTGTATGTAGCAAACATTCTTTCATCAATCCCTAAAACATTCTCAGCATGCCATTATCTTTTTGTTAGACGTGTCAATCTCTCAATCATCTTAAGGTGTTTTCCTTCATTTCTTGTGTCGTTTCTTACTTCTACGAACACGTGTCCCACTCAATCATAGCAAACTTTGATGTAAAGACAAGTATCTTCACATTGCACGTGAGGTTCCTATGCACTAATAGCAGACCTTGTACGTATAAAGCCATGATGACCATCCCA
>JAAKBH010001150.1:0-45415 GCA_019776075.1 Amaranthus palmeri
GAAAATTGAATCCGGTTCACCACTGGACACTTAGAGGGATACATCCCAGATCGTTAACGTTCCAACGATAAGGGTATATAAACTACGCATAAATAAAAACATATAGTAGCGACAGGTTTAACATTCACGATACAACTTGAGAACCCAACGGCCTCTACTAACGTAACGTTAAAACGAACTAATCTTAATTCATTACACAAAAGTAAATTATTTCTACTCTGATTATTATTACATAGAACGCGGTCTTGGGTGACGTGATCCTAACTTCCACCTCACTCCAATTCCCACCTGCAATTAACCTGCTAGTCGTCGATTGACAACGGAAGCAAGTTCAAGAAAAACAATCCAATACACGTCAGAGACATCATACAAAAATATCAACAAGTGGAAAGCAAACAATGTGTTCATCCTAACATGCAAAGGCTCTAAAATATATTTATTCAAAACCCCAACTTGAAACGTTGCCCGTCCTTTTCGGGTCGTCCAAGTAATAATCCATTTCATTTGGAGGAATACACTTGGGAGAGCTAATCCCAAGGCAACCACCGACCTAAGACGTTGCCCGTCCTGTTCGGGTCGTCAAAGGTTAAAGTATGCATACCCCATTGGGTGACCGTTAATGATCCAAAACTGCCATGGGAACAAAATTTATATAATCATTCCAAAATATTAAACCCATTGCGATAACCCAAAACATCCATCCTCAATTTCCAAGTTCAACTTCTTTCAAATTATTTGAGGTGTCTAATCCTTATGTGAGTCACAATGCAATATTCAAGAATGAAAACACACTACTTGCATAACCACATATAATGTATGGTCTAGCGTGTACCTTTAAGCAACAGCAAAACACGACAATTCAAACGCAACAGGAATTTCACCCTCTTATGAATCGAGGTCCTATCAACAAACACACAAAACGAACACGTATTAGAACGTGTTTTCACTTCTAACTCATTCCATACTACTATTATATTAATAAGACTTAGTACTTTAATTGATTTCATTAATTTCAAACAAATCAAAAGTCCGCTTTAAACCAGAAACTTAAATGGCTTTTTCGGACAGTTTAGAAAATTCAAATGAAAAATCCGACTTCGCCATTGCGTCCGGAACGCATCAATTACCTTGGACACCAATTTTCAGAATTTCTAAAATTCGTTTACTATTTTTAATTATTTTTAGGCGTTTTTTAAACAACTTTTTTAATATTCCGATTTATCAAAGTAACACAAAAGACATATCCTATTTATGGGGATGTGAGGCGTCACTTTCCGGGACAGCTATGGCTGTCCGGAAATTCGTGCCATGAAACATCATCGAATTTCGATTAATAATTTCATAACTAAGACAATACCGAAAACCGAATCGTAAAACAACACAAATTCAATTTCTTAATACACAATCTCTTAACAATTTCAACCATCCAAAAATAAAACTATTTCTTACGTAAACTCTTACATCATCAAACATGAACCATTCAAACACAATAATAACTTTAATTAATAGAATTCAATATTTGATCGTTGTACAAAATCGATTCATCGTAAACTTTGGTAGAAATCATAAACCATATGATTCCAATCTCATATAAAAAATAAATCCAATCCCTTAAACAAATTAATTTTTGTCAAGGAATTGATTCACAAAAATTATAAATCATGAAAGTTTATATATTTTTATTCACACCACTCAACATCTCTTAACAAATTGAAATTTTGCTAGAGATATTAAGCCACAACAAATAATTTTCTTTTAAATATCAAGAGATTCTATTCTCATAACAAAACTATAATTTGTTAAAGAATATAAATTAAATAAGAAACTTAACACAATTGTATTAATCCTTTTAACAAATTAACTTTGTTAAAGAATTATACATTTAAAAATTACACAAAATACTCAATCCTCCAAAAGTCATAGGATTTCATCATAATTCAAAAGAAAGAAAATATAATTTTCTTCAAAAGAGAAAATATAATTTTAACAATTGAACTCCACTTACCCTTGGATAATAGATTGAATGATCACAAAGTTTTTTTTTTTTTTTATATATACTAACCGAAATTTGAAGAAAAAGAGAGAAGTTTTCTTTTGTTTGATTTGTGAGCAAGTGCAAATGAAGAACAAGATGAAGGTTTACACCAATCTAGCATTTTAAGAGATAATAACAACCTTCTATCTTCCTTAACCCCCATCATAAAACACAATTACACCCACATTAAGTGAGGAGTTACAAAACTCCTCCAAAACCTTCCATTTGGCCGGCCACTATTAAGAATAATCATAATTAATTTTTTTTTTTTTTAATTAATTAATTACTCCAAATGGGATTTAATTGTCCAATTTGAATTTTTAATACTCATAGAAATATTAAATCAGATAAATAAAAATAACTTATTATGCGGCAAAGGTCGAGAACGTTTATCACATATCGACGCACTCAAATTCTTATACTGAATTAATATTATTTTAGTTTAATTTCGAATATTAATTTAATCAAAATTCACGGGGTGTTACAGACTACCCCCCTTAAAAGAAGTTACGCCCTACGTAACTTACAAGAAACCGACCAGCACACAACACAACACAACATATACAAATCAACACAACACATCATATATAAAAAAAACCTAAGTCAAAGAAGTTTATTCATACGCGCGCGAAATTCCTATCGCCCTCTACCCCCCTTAAAGAGTTACGTCCCCGTAACGCTACGAACCTGAAAGAGTTGAGGGTACTTTTCCCGCATAGAGTCCTCGGTTTCCCAGGTAGCGGCTTCACGCTCGTGATTTGACCATAGAACTTTGACCATCGATATATCCTTTCGTCGAGTACTACGAACTTTCTTGTCTAAAATTCGGACTGGCCGCTCTGAATAGGTCAAGGATGAGTCCAACTCTAGAGGTTCGGGATCTAAGATATGGGAGGCAGCAGCATGGTACCGTTTTAATTGGGACACATGAAACACATCATGGACCTTCTCTAAGGTATTTGGAAGAGCTAACCGATACGCCACTTTGCCTATACGTTCTAAAATCTCATAGGGGCCGATGTAGCGAGGGCTTAACTTTCCACGAGCACCAAAACGCACCACTCCGCGCAAAGGTGACACGCGAAGCAAGACTTGATCTCCCACGATAAACTCCTCAGGTCGTCTTTTTAGATCAGCGTAAGACTTTTGACGATCTTGAGCCGCTTTTAAACGATCCCGAATCATCTTAACATTCTCGGTCATTTGGAGAAGCAAATCGGGACCCAAAGTAACAGATTCGGTAAAATCATCCCAATAAACTGGACTACGACAGCGGCGTCCATACAAAGCCTCAAATGGGGCCATCTGAATCGAAGACTGATAGCTGTTATTGTAAGAAAATTCGACCAAATCCAAATGTTCATCCCATGACCCTTGCCACTCCATGGCGATAGCTCTTAACATATCTTCTAAAATTTGGTTCGTGCGCTCTGTTTGTCCATCAGTCTGAGGATGAAACGATGTGCTATACAGTAACGTAGTACCCAACGCTTGTTGCAAGGTCTGCCAGAACTTTGACAAATACCGAGTATCTCTATCAGACACAATAGTGCGGGGCACACCGTGATACCGTACAACGTACTTAATATAAGCTCGGGCTAGTTGCTCCATCTCCCAACGACAGTTCATAGGAATGAAACATGCTGATTTAGTCAAACGATCGACGATAACCCATAAAGTATCATTCCCCGCCTTTGTTCGAGGCAAACCCACAACAAAATCCATAGAAATATCATCCCACTTCCACACCGGAATGTCTAAAGGTTGCAGTAAACCGCCCGGTCTTTTATGTTCGCTCTTAACTTTTTGACAGGTTAAGCAACGCGATACATACTCAGCAACATCCCTTTTCATTCCCGACCACCAGAACATCAACTTGAGATCTTGATACATTTTATCCCCACCCGGATGAACTGAAAACTTTGTACAATGGGCTTCATCCAAAATGCGTTCCTTCAAGGATGTTTCTCCCGACGGTAGGCACCATCGACCTTTAAATCTCAAACTCCCATCTTCATGAACCAAAAATCCCTCTGCTTTACCTTCTCGAGCCTGTTCTTTTAACTTCAACAACTTCGGATCTTTATTTTGAGAAGTCAAAATCTCCTCGAAAAACGAAGGCCGAATGACTAAGGCGCTCAGACTTTCCTTTAATTCTCCCGTGCGTACCACTTCCAAATTTAACCGGGCAAAGTCCCGATGCAACTCCTCTATTCCACTCAACGCAGATAAAGAATGTTTCGACTTTCTGCTTAAGGCATCGGCTACCAAGTTCGCTCGCCCCTCGTGATACACAAACTCCAAGTCATAGTCCGCCATCAGCTCTAACCACCGACGTTGTCGCATGTTCAAATCCGGCTGAGTATAAAGGTACTTTAAACTCTCATGATCCGTATAGATTCTGCACTTAACCCCATATAAATAATGTCTCCAAATCTTAAGAGCAAACACAATTGCAGCCAACTCCAAATCATGAGTAGGATAATTAACCTCATGAACTTTTAATTGTCGGGACGCATAAGCGATCACTTTACGTTCTTGCATCAAAACACATCCCAACCCCTTCTTCGATGCATCACTGAACACCGTGTAATCCAGCTTAGGGTCAGGTAGAGCAAGAACGGGAGCCGAAGTCAACCTTTCCTTCAAAGTCGTGAAAGCATTTTCACACTCATCAGTCCATTCAAACTTCTTATCCTTTTTCATCAAGGAAGTCATAGGTCTGGCGATGCGCGAAAAATCCTTGACAAAACGACGGTAATATCCCGCCAAACCTAAGAAGCTTCGAACTTCAGTGACATTCTTCGGTGAGGACCAATTTCGAACCGCCTCCACTTTGACCGGGTCCACCGAAATACCCTCCTTTGAGACGAAATGACCCAAAAACGACACCTTTTCCAACCAAAACTCACATTTCGAAAACTTAGCGTACAACTTATTTTCACGCAAGGTTTGCAAGACCAATCGTAAATGTCCCTCATGCTCGTCTCGGTCCTTTGAATAGACTAGTATGTCATCAATAAAGACGACTACAAATTTATCCAAGTATGCACTAAATACCTGGTTCATCAAACACATAAATGCGGCTGGAGCATTTGTCAACCCAAAGGGCATTACGGTAAACTCAAAATGTCCGTAACGTGTCCTAAAGGCCGTCTTATGAATATCCCCTTCAGCGATCCTCAATTGGTGATAACCCGACCTTAAATCGATTTTTGAAAATATCCCAGCTCCCCTCAACTGGTCAAACAAATCATCTATGCGAGGTAACGGGTATTTGTTCTTAACGGTCACTTTATTTAGCTCCCTGTAATCAATGCACAATCTTAAGCTGCCGTCTTTCTTTCGCACAAACAAAACCGGAGCGCCCCAAGGTGATACACTTGGTCGGATATAACCCTTATCCAATAATTCCTCGAGTTGAGACTTCAATTCCTCCATCTCCTTTGGGGCCATACGGTACGGAGCCTTTGAAATTGGTCCCGTACCAGGCACCAAGTCTATCGTGAAATCAATTCCTCTTTGCGGCGGCATGCCAGGAATCTCCTCAGGGAAAACATCCATAAATTCATTTACCACCGCGACATCGTTAGGATTCACCTCCTTCTTTCCTTCCTGTATGATGTGACACAAATACAAAGGATGTCCTTGTCTCACCAGTTTATGTAATTTCAAGAGCGATACTAAGTTTGTTTTAGGCCCCTTAGAAAACTTTCTATATCTAACGTTTTCCCCATGTGGTCCCACCAGTAACACTCTTTGCTCCTTACATTCGAGGGTTGCTTTGTACCTTCCTAACCAATCCATTCCTAAAATCACTTCTAGGCCCTCCATGTCTAACACATACAAGTTACTAGGAAAAACAACCTTCCCTATCTTCAAGGGCACATCTCTATACAGTCTATCGCAAGTATATAATCTCCCAGAAGGGACTGCTACGGTATAAGATACGTTTTCAAAAACTCCTAAATTCAGTTCGTCTATCTTACTTCTCGCCAGGAAAGAACAAGTTGCACCCGAATCAAACAATACATTAACAGCTACAGAATGGACGGTGAACGTACCTGTGATCACATCTGTTGTTTGGTCAGCCTCCCTGGAACTGACCGCAGATACCCGTCCACTAGCTGACAGAGCGTTCAATCCTCCCCCTTGATTTCCCAGACGTGGGGTTCCTGAACCCTCAGCCCGATTGCCATCCGAACGAACTTGTCCTCCATTAAACTGTCGTTGAAACCTCTGACCATTATGACCCTGATTTTCTCCCCCAGTTGATCGATTTCCTTGCCTCCCAAAACCCACTCTGGTGTTGAGGTCGGTGTTGTTCCCCCAGCAGACGACTTTCACTTCCCTTCTTTATGTAGCACTCGTACTCCCTATGTCCTTTCTTGTGACAGAAATTGCATTCGACTAAATTTCCTTCACAATCCTTTCCGGGGTGGTTTTTCTTACACCTCCTACAGAAATACTTCCTTTCCTTCCCATCCCGATCCAGTAAGGGTTTCATTGGTCTAGCTTCTCCCCTGAATCCGGGATTTACACCAGAATTGTTCCCTTGAAAGTTACCAAAAGTTTTTGGTTTCTTCGAGTGGAAATTTACAGGTGCCCCAGAAGCCTGTCCTAACAACTCTTTCCTCTTCTCTGTAAAACTACCTTTCTCCTTTTCTTTCTCCTTCCTTAAAATGTTCCCTACCTGAGCTGCACGCTTGTACATCTGCTCTAACGTGCTGTAACGATCACTTTCAATATGTTTTTGAATATCGAACGATAACCCCAGCTCAAAGCGTTGCATTTTCTTTTCTTCAGTGGGTACATCATCAGGACAATATTTGATGTACTCCATGAACTTATGGTAGTATTCATCAACAGTTAAACTACCCATCTCAAATCGGGCAAACTCATTCGACTTATCCTTCCTCACATGCAAAGGATAAAATTTCTCCCGCATAGCTTTCTTAAACATATCCCAATCAAAGAATCCCTCAGCTTGTTCTATTAAGCCCGCCTTACTATTCGCCCACCAATAGTCAGCTTCCCCAGTCAAATAAAAAGCTGCCTGATTAACTTTCAGTTCTTCCGGGCACTCTACGACATCAAAAAGTTTGTCAAACTCTCTTAACCAATGTTCAAGTTCTGATGGTTCTCCCTTACCATCAAAAGGAGATGGTTTATTCTGGCTAATCCTCTTGCTCATCTCAGAAGCCTGTTCAGACAGAGACCTCTCTTGTGGAGCACTAACCCCGGTTAACGCCTTTACTAAGCTCCTTAAGGCTCGGCTAGTTCCATTCTTAGCTAGTCTTTTTCGGGAGAGAGGAGGCATCTTCTGCAACCAAAAGAAAGGTACTAATTACCACGCGTTCTAAGGTCCTAAAGTTTTCAAGGAAAAGGTGTTTGGGATAAATTAACATCATAAGTAAATACTTACACATACACACATTCCAATGTCTACAAGTATATCATAATTCGTTGTGGCTAAAAGAACACTCAAATTTACCATGCATAACTTAACAAACAGAGGAAGAACAAAAAGAGGGCACTTAAATTAACTCAAAATAAAACTTTATTGATACTGTTTATTATGACAACTTACGCAAAGCGTTTTACATTATTCAAAAAAAAAGATAACAACTACAAAGATAACAAAACAAAAAGTGAAATAAGAATTCAGTACAAAGCATCCATGAAATCAGCAGACTCATTAAAATTAGATATGTCGAAATCTTCATCATCCCCGTCGTCTCCGAAATCAGAACTAGAGCTCGAGTATCCTCCTTCGGATTCCCAGTCGCTATCCGTGGGGCTGCTTACTAACATCTCTTCCTCTTCCTCAGGTTCTTCCTCACTTGAAAACTCCCTTTCAGATTCAATCCTAAAGCCATACAAATCATAATGGGATCCCCAATCCTCCCTCTCATCTTCACTAAGATTCCCTATAGGACTTAATGGTTCCTGTTTAGGGTTTTGCATCTCATAAACACTCCCAAGTTGTGACCTGAGGTCTATCACTGGAGGATCGGATAGGTACCCATCTTCTACATGCTCCATAATAGTATCAGATTCCTCCTTAACATGAAGTTCTCCCTCTTCCATAGGTTCAGCCTCATCCTTACATTCTTCCTCTTCTTCTTCCTCCTCTTCCTCGGGGTCTTCCTCTTCTTCCTCGGGGTCTTCCTCTTCAACACCCTCATGCCCTTCTCCTCCTATGAGTCTGATTTGGGAGTTAATTCCATTGGACTCCCTCGGGTTTACTCCTTCCACCCTCCTTGATTCAGATAGTTGGGTTATCCTATCTAGATCCATTTGTAGGTCGAAACATATTCTATTAACCTTTGTTCTAACCATAATCATTCTTTCCCTATAATCTCTTAAGCTCTCTCCATCCCTAATTTTCCATATATCGTTGTTCGAAACTTCCCTCCATGCAGTTTCAGGGTCAAACCTCGGTGCATTGTTAGCTTAGTTAGGGGTATGTGGGTCCATCGGGGCTTTTCCCTTGTCCATAATCCTGAACATATGCATAAACGGATAGTAATTAAAAGATTGACAACCGAAGTCGCCTAAACTATTGTAACATTTTAATGGTTCCCACACAAGCATACCCATAACACGTCACAAGACAGTCAATTTTAAAACGATGGTCCCACCCCGTCTCTCTCTACTAAGGTCAAAAATATTCCTTTATCTATAAGGGAACGTTGGCTCTGATACCAATTGTAACGGTCCGGTTTGCGTGAGCCGGATAATCATATGAAAATATGAATCCGGTTCACCACTGGACACTTAGAGGGATAATTCCCATCCAAGATCGTTAACGTTCCAACGATAAGGGTATAATACTACGCATAAAATAAAACATATAGTAGCGACAGGTTTAACATTCACGATACAACTTGAGAACCCAACGGCCTCTACTAACGTAACGTAAAACGAACTAATTTTAATTCATTACACAAAAGTAAATTATTTCTACTATGATTATTATTACATAGAACGCGGTCTTGGGTGACGTGATCCTAACTTCCACCTCACTCCAATTCCCACCTGCAATTAACCTGCTAGTCGTCGATTGACAACGGAAGCAAGTTCAAGGAAAAACAATCCAATACACGTCAGAGACATCATACAAAAATATCAACAAGTGGAAAGCAAACAATGTGTTCATCCTAACATGCAAAGGCTCTAAAATATATTTATTCAAAACCCCAACTTGAAACGTTGCCCGTCCTATTCGGGTCGTCCAAGTAATAATCCATTTCATTTGGAGGAATACACTTGGGAGAGCTAATCCCAAGGCAACCACCGACCTAAGACGTTGCCCGTCCTGTTCGGGTCGTCAAAGGTTAAAGTATGCATACCCCCATGGTGACCGTAATGATCCAAAACTGCCATGGGAACAAAATTTATATAATCCATTCCAAAATATTAACCCATTGGGATAACCCAAAACATCCATCCTCAATTTCCAAGTTAAACTTCTTTCAAATTATTTGAGGTGTCTAATCCTTATGTGAGTCACAATGCAATATTCAAGAATGAAACAACACTACTTGCATAACCACATATAATGTATGGTCTAAGCGTGTACCTTTAAGCAACAGCAAAAACGACAATTCAAACGCAACAGGAATTTCACCCTCTTATGAATCGAGGTCCTATCAACAAACACACAAAACGAACACGTATTAGAACGTGTTTTCACTTCTAACTCATTCCATACTACTATTATATTAATAAGACTTAGTAACTTTAATTGATTTCATTAAATTTCAAACAAATCAAAAGTCCGCTTTAAACCAGAAACTTAAATGGCTTTTTCGGACAGTTTAGAAAATTCAAATGAAAAATCCGACTTCGCCATTGCGTCCGGAACGCATCAATTACCTTGGACACCAATTTTCAGAATTTCTAAAATTCGTTTACTATTTTTAATTATTTTAGGCGTTTAAACAACTTTTTAATATTCCGATTTATCAAAGTAACACAAAAGACATATCCTATTTATGGGGATGTGAGGCGTCACTTTCCGGGACAGCTATGGCTGTCCGGAAATTCGTGCCATGAAACATCATCGAATTTCGATTAATAATTTCATAACTAAGACAATACCGAAAACCGAATCGTAAAACAACACAAATTCAATTTCTTAATACACAATCTCTTAACAATTTCAACCATCCAAAAATAAAACTATTTCTTACGTAAACTCTTACATCATCAAACATGAACCATTCAAACACCAATAATAACTTTAATTAATAGAATTCAATATTTGATCGTTGTACAAATCGATTCATCGTAAACTTTGGTAGAAATCATAAACCATATGATTCCAATCTCATATAAAAATAAATCCAATCCCTTAAACAAATTAATTTTTGTCAAGGAATTGATTCACAAAAATTATAAATCATGAAAGTTTATATATTTTTATTCACACCACTCAACATCTCTTAACAAATTGAAATTTTGCTAGAGATATTAAGCCACAACAAATAATTTTCTTTTAAATATCAAGAGATTCTATTCTCATAACAAAACTATAATTTGTTAAAGAATATAAATAAGAAACTTAACATAATTGTATTAATCCTTTTAACAAATTAACTTTGTTAAAGAATTATACATTTAAAAATTACACAAAATACTCAATCCTCCAAAAGTCATAGGATTTCATCATAATTCAAAAGAAAGAAAATATAATTTTCTTCAAAAGAGAAAATATAATTTTAACAATTGAACTCCACTTACCCTTGGATAATAGATTGAATGATCACAAAGTTTTTTTTTTTTTTTATATACTAACCGAAATTTGAAGAAAAAGAGAGAAGTTTTCTATTGTTTGATTTGTGAGCAAGTGCAAATGAAGAACAAGATGAAGGTTTACACCAATCTAGCATTTTAAGAGATAATAACAACCTTCTATCTTCCTTAACCCCCATCATAAAACACAATTACACCCACATTAAGTGAGGAGTTACAAAACTCCTCCAAAACCTTCCATTTGGCCGGCCACTATTAAGAATAATCATAATTAATTTTTTTTTTTTTATTTTAATTAATTAATTACTCCAAATGGGATTTAATTGTCCAATTTGAATTTTTAATACTCATAGAAATATTAAATCAGATAAATAAAAATAACTTATTATGCGGCAAAGGTCGAGAACGTTTATCACATATCGACGCACTCAAATTCTTATACTGAATTAATATTATTTTAGTTTAATTTCGAATATTAATTTAATCAAAATTCACGGGGTGTTACATTTCCCGTCTATGCTATAAAGTATAGACGGTCTATATTTAATAACAAAATAACTAATTTGTCAATTCAAAAAACAAAACAAATTTTAAATCTTGTTAGCATTATTAAAGTTTTACCATGAAGGAAAATGTGAATCTAATGGTAAATTTTAGTCCTAGTCTCACAATTTTATTTTTCAAATTAAATGAAAAGAAGTATCATGAGCTTTGGATGATAGAGTAAACTAACATATCTTAGGGCTTCAACTATTAACTTAAGCTTTTGGTTGAGTTGATTCAGAATCAACTCATGTATTATCATATTTAGAGGTGTTCAAAATAAACTCGATTGACACCCGACTTTATAATCGAACCTGATTTGACCCAACTTAAAAATGGTTCTACAATTATGTAAAAACCAATGTATGTGAACATAAAACCCGATTTTGAACCGACCCAAAACACCTGATCCGAAATCAACCCAATGACCCGAATGAACACCTCTAATCCCATTCCAATCAACTCATGTATTATCCAATTCTAGTTTTAATTTAATTTTATTGTCTTACAATAGTTTGTGTGCTTACATGTGATGAAAAACAGCAATCCCACAAGAGATAAGCATACCAATGTCCATAATACATTGCATTTTCATCAAAGGAGATCCACCAAGTATTGAACTCAAAGAAGATGAGCTTGAAGCTTCCAATTTGTACTTAGACTACAAATATACTTCCATTGATGAGCTTCTTCACATATGCACCCTCAATCCCCCAATAGTCACCTTGTCAAAATTTGTATAATATTCTTATATTTTATGCATTTAACTATTTCCTTGGTTGTTATGAATTTTCCTTAATAATGACATTGTCAAAAAAATCCTCCTTGGGGACTAAGCTAAGGAGTTTTTTTGTATTTGTATAATAATTTGAAAAAGAAATTTTAATAATGTATCCTTTGGAGGAAAATATCTAGTTGATCTAGTGGAAACTATTTGATATATATAATATAATACACAAAAAAAATAGGTAAAGGACCATCTCGGTATCCCACACAAGGCAGGGTCCGAGTGGGGGTTTTCTTTTTCTTGAAAGATCGATGCAGACAAATCATACTCGTACCCAATAGAAGGGAGTAAAGAGAGATGTGGGCAGTCAAGAAACCCCCCAATTGAGTTGGATTTCAGAATTTATTGATGTACTATATTAGTAATGAGTTTTTATCTGGTGGGTAGATAATTGCAATGTCCCTTTGAGATGGTTTGAATGTAAACAATCTTACCCTCGATAATGATAAAACTAACAAAGAGTTTGTTTTCAATTGTCCCTTTTTAGCCAATATCATGTGCAACTTATATAATTAAGAAGTGCATTTGATTTTAATGATGAGTCATTTTACTTTTGTCCATTTTAATTCGAAATCAAGAAATCTTTAACCCTTGTCGAAATAATGGACATTTATATGCATGTGTGTCTTATTATACTACACCAAAAGTTGCATGTAGCCACACTTAGAAATTCATTTAGGCACGCTTATATGTGAGACTGATTCATTTAGCAATGCTTAATTAAGTGTGTTTTCTAATTTGTAAAGGGCAAATATTTGGTCCACTTTCTTCATTTAATAAATGTGGTTAATAGATTTATATTCTATTGTTTTACCTTTAGTTTTTCAACACAGATAAGTGTGGAAAACTTTATTAATGTTTCTATTATAATTATTATTTTTTTTGAAAAAGAAATTTCATTTGCATCAAAACAAAACAGATACATCATGGTTAGGCTTCTTATACTATTGTAGTTTTGCATCAGTATGAAGAAGGTATCCACCTTCGAGGAAGAGTTGTACCAGTTAACTCTTTATGTGCATACAATATGTAAGGCCTCAACAAAAGGAAAACAATACATTAGGAGACAACATCTCTAAACCATGAAATGGTTTGAGACTCAGCTGAATATAAAGAAGAAAATCTAAATATTTTTTTTTGGAAAATAAAAAATATCATTGCACCAACAAAGTCAAATACAAACACAAAGACGGGGCAACTACTTTTGTACTACATCAGTATGAAAGAAGAGCCCAACTTCTAGGAAGAGTTGCTCCAATTCACTCTTCATGTGCAAAAAGTAGAAAGCACCATCCCAAAAAACTAGATACAATCATACAAGACAAAACAAGAAGCTAATGAAAGAGGTCTCTAGACCAAACATGGGTTTGAGCCTTTAGAGGATAAAGAGTAGCAATCCTAATATTAATTTCTTGTCTATTATTATTATTATTATTATTATTATTATTATTATTATTATTATTATTATTATTATTATTATTATTATTATTATTATTATTATTATTATTATTTGTTATTGCTATTGTTATTGTTGTTGTTGTTATTATTATTATTATTATTTCTTTTTTGGCAAAGTAAGTATTATAAAATGTCAGAAAAGATAGTCGAAGATTACAAAAAGGTCCAATAGACTGAGAAGACGTCCCAAACGTAGCTCCAAGGGACAGACCCCTTGTCATTCGCTTAGTAAGGAAGACGACCACTCCAAAAATAATACTTCTAATCAAAAACTGATGCCAGATCACTAAAAACTACACAAAAAACCTAAGTAGGTTCATAACTATGGAAATACATAGATACTACATTCCATGGTCAACGAAATAATTCTAGCATGCCCGAGCGCTCTACCGTCTCGGTGGTCGGCCTCGCCGTCGGTATGACATGGCTGGGGCTGAAGGTTGCCCTACCGGGGCGATTCCTAGAGAGAGGGAAGAGAGAGAGGCAGCTCAAAAACTTATTATTATTATTATTATTATTATTATTATTATTATTATTATTATTATGGTAAATAAGGTTTTATAAATGCAAAGAAGCAAACACTCAAACTTTATGTGTACGGAAAGGAGTACCTAAAAACAAAGGGATATTTTATATAGTAAGCATCAACTATTGCAAAAAGCGAGTGATAGCAATTCTCAAATTGTTTTCCATAAAATAGCACTCAACTCTTGGAAAATCAACTACAATAACATTATGGAGGAAAAAAGGTTTAATTTCCGTTAAATTTTTGTAAAAGTCATAAATACACCCATGGTTGTTAAAATCGCGATTCTAATATACGATTCTACGATTTTACGATCCAAAAACAAGCGAGCGATTTGAATCGCAGGTAGAATCTTAAAGTTGTAGAATCTTACGATTCTAGTTGGAATAAAATTTTTAGAGGTAGAATCATAACACGATTCTACGATTCTACGATTTAACGATCCGATTCTACTAATATAATATGAATTATTTTTAATTTTTCTTATGTATCATATTTTATGAATCTCTTTCACATATACACAAAAATTTAAAATTTTCCATCATGAAAACTTTAAAAAAGATAAATTTCTTAATCGGTATGAAGATTTAAACTAATTATTGAAAAGTTTTCGTTATATTCTTAAAAATAAAGTCAAAGAAAACTTTAATTCATAAATTTAAATTTTTAAATTGGATAATAATGATAACAAACAAGATATTTTTAGTATTTTTAAGCTTATTTGTAGAATCGTACGATTCTACGATTCGATTCTACCTCTCTAAACGATTCTAAGTAGAATCACGATTTTAACAACCTTGAATACACCTAATAAATCCCAAATGTAAAGCCCAACTTAATGGAAATTAAACTTAACAGAATTGTTACTATAGTTAATCTTCTAAGGGTTGATTGCTATTTTGTGGAAAAAATTTGGGATTTATTAGGGGCATGATAAGTACAATTATTTGCACTTATTCATAAATTTTATTTTCCTTAATAATGGTCGTTGCTAGTAATTTTGTGCTTATTTTGAAGATCTATGCTATATTACCCATTTTTGGTTATTCATGTTGATTTTGAGTGCTTTTGATTGTTTTAAGCTTAATTCTTATAGTTTTAATGATGACAGAGTTCATTAATGATATTTTAGCTCGGATAAAGATGTTCTACAAAGAAAATGAGCAAAATAGTAGAAGAGTGGTATTAATGCAAAAGTTTTGAGGTGAAATTTGTTACATGTCTACTCTAATTTTGGTCATAACTTTTAATAAGAAGATTACATAAATGCAAAGTTTGGGGTATTGGAAACTAAACTTCAAGTGCTTTTCAACGGTATATAATATGCTCAATTCCGATAACCGACCAAAAAATAACGATTGTTTGAAGCCCGCTGAAATTAATTGTAAGCCAAAAAAGCCAACTCGGCTTCCTAGTTGTGAAGATGGCCGCCGACTATGCTTTTTCTTCTAGATTCAGGGCAGTGCTTTTTTTCGTCACTTTAGTTGTTTATTATTTTATTTTATCTTTATTTTAATTAACTGTTAAGGGTTTATTTAGTAGTTAATGAGGGGCATTTAAGTTAAGCCTCCTTTAGAGGAACATAAAGAGGGAGACTAAGTTCAGATTCGATCCTTCATAAAAAGAGCCCATTTCTTTTAATCTATCTAAGATTCATAGATTGTTAGGAACGACACTACTGAATCACTAAGTGGTCTATTAGCAGATATTCCTTTTTGAGAGAATTAAACCGAATCCATCAATTTCAATGCATTTTGATTCAATGCACAAGCTACAATTGGGGTAACTAATAACAAAACATATAATATTAAAAGCTGACATATTCTTTAGAGGCATGGATCGGAGTGGTTGGAAATTTTTGATTAAAAAAATATTTAGATATCACTTTTAGTTTGTATAATCTAAGAGGAATATTCAGATTTTCTGCTAAATGCTTGTGTAAAAAATGGTGGTTCGAGAGTTAGGATCCCCTCTATTACATAAAAATTACTGGTAGGCTTAGAGCCTCTAGATCATTCGTAAAACTAGTATATCATGTAAGACACGCACCGGTTTATAAATTTTGTGTGAGCTTACATTGATTTGAAATCTTGTGTGAGCTAGTAACAATCAACATAATATTAAAGAAGTGATTCTGTCACGCAACGACCTCTTCTATAAGATTTACATTTTGTTCATTTTATATATATATATTCATATCTCCTACATTGGTTACACATGAAATTAACACACATATACATTACATTAAATATCATAAATTAAAACAAACATATACATACATCTAACATACTTATAAATGGCATAAAACAAATACATATATATGTACATTAAAGCTAGCAATCATCAAATTAGCTAGGATTAAGATGATCTAGGATTAGCAAACAACAAAAGTGGAACATTCTTATGGGTAGTAATCCCAATTGCTTCTTTCATATCTACATCATCCTTTGTCATCCCACAAGGCAAACTCCAGTCAAAACAATACAAAAGATTAGCAAGCGCAAGTTCAATCAAAAGAGCGCCAAAACCAATCCCAGGACACCCTCTCCTACCAACGCCAAAAGGAATCAACTCGAAATCATGCCCTTTATAATCGATCGAACTACCCAAAAACCTATCCGGGTTAAACTCATTTGGGTCACAATCCCAAATATTTGGGTCCATTCCTATAGCTTTTGCATTGATTAAAACCCTAGTTTTTTGTGGGATTTTATACCCATTAATGATTGTGCATGGAGAAGTAGTTTCTCTTGGGACTAAAAGTGGGACAGGAGGGTGTAACCTAAATGTCTCTTTTATGACTAATTGGATGTATTTAAGTTGAGGAAGATCGGTTTCTTCTACTCTTTGTTTTCCTTTGACTAAATGTCTTACCTCTTGTTGGACTTTTTGAAGTAATGGTGGATTTCTTATTAGTTCCGTCATTGCCCATACTAATACTGATGCTGACGTGTCTGTTCCAGCTATGAACATGTCCTGGATTTAGTCAACGGATTAGTCAATCGAAATGTATATATCTTAAAAGCAAGGATATATATGATGTCAAATGTGTTAGTATATAATATATTTTGAGACCTCAACTATCAGCTTAAGTTTTTGGTTGAGTTGGTTCCTTAACATATACTGCCTCCGTCTCATTTAATATACATTATTTTCTATTTTGATTCGTCCCTCTTAATTTGCATTATTTCTATTTTACGACTATGGCCCACCACTTCCTTTTAATCTCATCTATACATTCTAACTTTCTTTCAAAGTGATTTACTGACACTTTATTTGACATTTAGTGGCATGCATGTAATTGTTACTATAAACTACAGTGACATTTATGAGAAATATCTTTTGACCTTATGTCCCGAAAAGATTTAGTATGATTTTTATTTATTCTGCTAAAGGGTATAATAAATGTCACTATATTCACTAGATATACTATTAGAAATTTGAAGTAGTAGCATATAAAGTAAATGTCGCTAAATATATCCAATTAAAAACAAATTATTTTGTAGTGTCACTATTTGGAATTTTACGGTTCCTTTAGTATGTTTGGCAACTTGGAATTCATTTCTAAATGTTGAATTGGGCCAAATACTATGTTTCGCAAATCTTGATTTTGAAATTTGGAATTGACTCAATCCCATAGACTTGCAATAACAATGTAAAATTTGATCAAGTATCAAAATTTGCAAATTCCAAGCATTTAGGTGTCATTTACAATTAATGTGAATATTAAAATCAAATTTCCTATTTTCAAATGTATTCTATACTGCCAAACACTACCTTATAGTATTGTATGATATGATGATATGATGATTCTAATTAAATCTTGTATGATATGTTTATGTTTAATGTGATATCCTTTAGTTAGTCATATTCCTTTATATGATTAATTAATTCTTAAATCTTGTATGATATGTTTTTGTTAGATGTGATATCTTTTAGTAGGTCATATAACATATTTAATTCTTAAATCTTGTATGATATGTTTTGGTTACATGTGATGTGATATCCTTTAGTTGGTCACATAATATATTTTACACAAATTCTTAAATCTTGTATGATATGCTTTGTTACATGTGATATCTTTTAGTTAGTGGTATAAGTAAGTATTTTTTCGGTTTCATAATACTTGCTACATTTTACTTTTTTACGCAATCCAATGTACAATTTTGATCATTAATATCTTAAACTACACTTATCTAAAATTTATAAAAATTTAATATTATGAAAGTATGCGATTAGACGATTATGGGTTCATCTCATAATGAAACCGGATAAATTAGTGAAAGAAACTATAAGAAATAAATGTTATCAAACAGATCAAAATACACAAAAAAACAAAACAAATAAAGAAATAAAGACTAAAAGAAATATTGTGAAGAAACATCATTATCATTATGATCGTATCGGCCCAATGCATCCCGCTCACAGATTCTATAATCAAGATCTGTGGAGTAAAGAAAGATGGCAATCCATACCCATAAAATAGGAGGATGCGATCAAAAAGCCCCTCAACTCAAGAAAGATCACCAGAAACTAGAGGTGTTCAAAACAGACCCGATGACCCGACTTTATAACCGAACCCGATTTAACCCGACTTAAAAATAGATCTACAATTATGTAAAAACCAATGTGAAATCAAACCCGATTTTGAACCAACCCGAAACACCTGACCCAAAATCAACCCGATGACCCAAATGAACACCTCTAGCAGAAACAGAAACAAACATGTATATATGTAATATAATATTCTTTATGCATCAAATTAAACATACCGTTAGAATACCCTTGATTTGGTTATTATTCAATCTGATAGTTTGTCCTGAATTATTCTTTTGAATTTGAAGCAACACATCAACAAAATCCTGATTATACCCTTCATTTTTCATCACACAATCAAGATGTTGTTTAATAACTTGATCATAAAATTCATCCAAATCTCTAAAATTCTTTTCAAGTCTACTATCCACCCCATTAAATTTATTAATTACCCAACCAAACCAAGGATAATAATCCGCAATATTTAATTCACCCAACAAACATTGTGCCCTTTTCAAAATCTCTCTACCATTCCCATCAAATTTCATCCCAAATGCCACACGACAAACGACGTTATTTGCAAGTGAAATCATCATTTCACTTAAATTCACAAGCTTTTTAGTTGTATAACATCTCGTAATGGAGTCCATTACGAGGTTTACCTCTTCAGATCTAACAGTACGAAACGAGTTTACTCGTTTCGTACTGAATAGCTCTGATACCGCTATTTTTCGTACGTCCATCCAATACTCCCCATATGGCGCAAATGATATGTTGTTATAGTTGTAAGTTAGTTTTTTTGCGGCGTATAGTTGTGGTCTACTAGAGAAAATTAGATCATGGGGTTTAAGGATTTCTCTAGCCATGTTTGAGGAAGATATGACTAGAGTTGGGATTGAGCCTAATTGTAAGAACATAAGTGGGCCATGTTTTTTTGAGAGTTTTTCAAGACAAACATGAGGCAAATCACCCATTAGTTGATGGAGGTTCCCTAAAATTGGGAGTTTGATTGGGCTTGGAGGGAGATTTTTTTGTGTTTTGTTCGATAAGACTACCCAAATCAAAAAGACTGCTATAGCGAAAAATATTAGGTTTGGGAATGAATTTTCAAAATTCATTTTTGATGTCAATGTTGGTTAATTAGCTATTGGAGAAAGGAATTTAGCTTTGTGTGAGCTAGATGGTGGAGAAGTTAGCATTTATATATTTATAGAGAATTGTAGGTTTGAATCCGTTTAGATTATAATATAAAATATTATTTTTATTGCTTTATGTAGAGATATGTAAGTGTTCTATCCACTTGAATTATAAATTCTCTATTGCATATATTGACTTTAAGATTGATCAAAATTCGTACGTAATAGTAATGGTAAGGATGTTCATCCTAAGTAGCTATGTAAATCTCTTGGCGATATTACCTTCATTCTAAAATACTCGTAAATAATTGTGATATATTGTATGAAAAATATATCACTACATATCAGTTATAAGTACAATAAAACAGAGGAAGTACAATATATTAGATCTAAAACGTGTACTTCCCTATACAAATTTGAAAAAGACAAATATTAAAACAATCTTCACATGTGCTTCTCTTGATTTACCAAATTATACCTAACTAGTATAGAATCCCGTGCAATGCACGGTTTTTTAGCATCGGCATATATGAATATAAATATATTAATTAAAAAAATAAAGCCTGAGATATTATGTACTCGTAAATTACTCAATTTTTACAATATATGTATAAATTAAATTTGTAATATTAAAAATTGTCTAGAATACATGATGCGATATATGCGATATATATATTTTATAATTTACTCAATTTAGCCATAAATAAATAATAGTCAAAGATAATTTAATGGTAGAGACATTGGTCAAGATTAAATGCAATTTATTAGATTACTTAATTTACTTAATTTAGTTTGATAAATATAATAATTAATTAATTTGATTATTCCATGTGAGAAATAATCTGTTATCTTTGACTGCATTCATTTAGGCAAATTAAATTAAGCAAGCATTAATGTATTAATTTGACTGCATTCATTTAATTAATTTGATTATGGTCTAATAAATTATTCCTTAAATTAATTATAATATCCTAATAAATTATTTCTTAAATTAAGCAAGCATTAATGTATTATAGATTGAAACATCAATGCATATTAGGCAATATTAATTGAAGAAAGAAATTTGTTAGCTTTTAAACAATAGAAAAATTACAAATGACACACCTTCTCTTACATTGACATTTGTCATTTCCCAAGAATTTTATTAGAATGTATGATAAATTATTCCTTAAATTAATTATAATATCCTAATAAATTATTTCTTAAATTAAGCAAGCATTAATGTATTATAGATTGAAACATCAATGCATATTAGGCAATATTAATTGAAGAAAGAAATTTGTTAGATTTTAAACAATAGAAAAATTACAAATGACACACCTTCTCTTACATTGACATTTGTCATTTCCCAAGAATTTTATTAGAATGTATGATAAATTATTCCTTAAATTAATTATAATATCCTAATAAATTATTTCTTAAATTAAGCAAGCATTAATGTATTATAGATTGAAAAATCAATGCATATTAGACAATATTAATTGAAGAAAGAAATTTGTTAGCTTTTAACCAATAGAAAAATTACAAATGGCACACCTTCTCTTACATTGACATTTGTCATTTCCCAAGAATTTTATTAGAATGTATGATTTGTATTATAGCTTTTGTTCTATGTATTTTACTCTCTGTCCTAAACAAATAATCTCATAAAAAAATAGAATAGAAATAAAAATATGAATAAAATGGTTAAAAATTGTATATATTCAGCCACACTCGGTCTCATTAGTTGTAGAAACTTATCTTATTCTTTCTTGAGTTAGGGGACTCTTTGGCCACGCTCTTCTTTATGAGTTATGAGTTGCCATCGTCTTTTCCTCCTTAGTCCCTAACCATAGTTTTCTATGGACGGGATACACTGGGTATGATAACAATGATAAATATAGAAAAATTATTTGAATGTGCAGAATTGTAAATCAAATATGTAAATAATTTTTTAAAAAAATATGAGTCAACCAAATTATAGATAAAAAATAAGGTTAGTTTATTGAGATAGATTTTGAGGGAGGTCGGTACGTTGCTCTTAGCCACACAACAAAGGACAACTATTTGTCATATTTTTTCTATTGGTTCTTCCGATTCAACCATTATCATTTGGTAAATTTTATTGTCCCCACCAATTCTATGACTACAATCATATTTAAATTATTAGTGTATATAGATAATACTTCCTCGGAATCATTTTAAATGTCTCATTTTCTTATTTGGCAAATTTATATCAATTGTCCTATTTTCTTTTTTGTCCATTATTTTTTTTACCTAAATACCCTTATTTTTACTACTCTCAATACCCAACTACTACCTTTATAATTAATTTAATCAATTAAAATACCCAATTACCACCTTTTTAATGGACCTTACACCACCCTTAATAACCGTGAAAACCCAAATGGGACATCTAAAATGATTCGGAGGGAGTATTGAATTTAATAATTTTATGTTCGAATTCATTATATTCATATATGTTACACGTAATATTTAATTCATTATATTCATATGCTACTAAATTCATTATATAAATCATTAGAAATTTAAAGTAGTGACGACGTTTAAATTTAGGAAAAATTACCCAGAATAATACGACCTTTCACTGATTTTTCAAGAATAATACGAACTTTCAATTAACCACCAATAATACGAACTTTGACATGCATTTTCCGCTGGCATACATGACCTATTTATAACCGGTAGTACAGGTCTTTTTTTTACCGTTGCTCAGCAGGTTTCAACCGGTAGTACGAACTTTCAATTAACCACCAATAATACGAGATGAAACCTGCTGAGCAACGGTCAAAAAAAGAACTGTAATACTGGTTATAAACAGGTCATGTATGCCAGCGGAAAATGCATGTCAAAGTTCGTATTATTGGTGGTTAATTGAAAGTTCGTATTATTCTTGGGAAATCAATGAAAGGTCGTATTATTTTAGGTAATTTTTCCTTAAATTTATTGTCGCTAAATATATCTTACTAACACTAAATTATGTCATAGTGTGTTCATATTACTTATTTTGTTGATGAGGATGATGGGAATGCAAAAGGAAAGGTGTGAAATGAAGTTGGTGTCCAAAGAAGCATAGAGGTCGTACAAGAGTCTAATATAGTGTGCTCGAACGAGCACATACATGCATTCGGAAGCCTTGATGTGTTTTTCGTTCTAACTGCAAAGCTTAAGACACATCATTTTTTGCTGTGGTTCTTTTACTGACGATATTATGGATCATATAAAGGGCTTAAATTAGTATTAGAATATATATGTGGTAGCTAACGCATATAGAGAAAAAAATAGAGGATCTAGCGTAAATCCTTTGTATTAGCATTAAAGGAGTGAACTTTAAGCTCGGTCAAGTTGATTGATCGGGTTCATATTTTGCTAGTGGTATATCATTAATGTGTTATTCAATAGTTGATTTGAGTGAAAGTGTCTAAAATACCATTTATATTAATGTGTGTGCTTTGTTTATGGATCGGGGCTTTAATATTTTTGTTTGTGTCTGTCCATAAGTTGTTTATCCATCCACTTCCCATCATTTGAGGGAACAAGATCATTTAATTCCATTTAGAATTTAGATACAATGTACAAGGAAATAAAAATAATTGTATTCTTTGGTGGGAAGCTAAGTAAAGGACTTTTTCAGTATCCCAAAGGGCAAGTCTGAATGGGTTTTTTTCTTGAAAGATGCGGATAAATCATATCCGTACCTCCAAGGAGGGAGTAAGGAGAGATGCGCGCAGTCAAGAAACTCCCCAATTAAAATCTGCGCCCAGTAAGAGTTCCCAAACATTCTACTCCACATACAGATACTCTATCCATTAAGCCAAAAAAGCTTTTGGTTGGTGGAAAGCTAAGTACTTCCTCCGTTCCATAATACTTGCTACATTTTCCATTTTGGGAAATTTCATATTACTTGCTACATTTCCTTTTTAGTAAAAAACCAATCATTTAAAGTTATACCTACTCCTACTTTTATCCTACTCTATACCTAATTAATCCTATTTTTCTTTTTCATTTTTCAACAAATAATATTAAAAAATTCCAAAAAAGCAACTTTCCACCTACTACTCATCATTGCACAATAACTTCTTAATATTTGTGCCCATGCAAATGTAGCAAGTAAATCAGAACGGAGGAAGTATGAGTTAATAGTCTGCTCCCACAAAATTTGAATATCACACAAGTTGTCAGAAAAGTACTTGGCAATGTTTGATCGGCTCGTGTTGAAATTGTTCAAAAAATATCTTATTCAATAAAGGTCGCTGGGGATAATTACTCATATGTCCCTTTAGATATTTTAAGTGGGCCAAATCATGTAAGGCAAGGGTTGATCCAAAATGAAATTAAATTACATCAATGTGTTAAGCATTGTTTTTTATAAAAACAAATTGGATCGATCTATTATATATTTTTAAAATATTATAAGTTGACATTTAAGATATGTAAGCTTATTTACCAGAATCTCGATTCTGATCTACGATTTCACGATCCTGCGATCTATAAATAGGCGACCGATCCGGATCATAGGTAGGATTTTAATTTGGTGGAATCGTGCGAACTTACTTAGCTCAGGAATTTAAGTAGTAGGATCGTAACACGATTCTATGTCCTACGATCCAACGATCCGATCCTACAAGGATAAGTAAGAATAAAAGATACGGTAAGTAACACTACAACAAATTTATCTTTTTGCGACATTGGATTCAGTGACATTAAATAAATGCCACTAATTCATATTTTTAGTATAATAATTATTGGTTTTATTTTGAGTTCCTCCATAAAGTGATTTACCGACACTTAATTTGGCCTTTAGTGGCATATGTAATTGTCACTATAGTCTTTAGTGGCATTTGTGAGAAATGTCACTAGATCTTATGTCGCTAAAAGTTTTAGTGTGACTTTTTAATACTCCCTCCGATTCAAATTACTTGTCCAGTTTCCTTATTTGGTAAAGTCTCTTTACTTGTCCACTTTCTATTTTTGGCAAAACTTTTTACCTAAATACCCCCAACTACCCCAACTTATATTACTCCCTCCTATTCAGCACAATTGTCCCATTTGACTTTTGGCACTATTCATTCATCACTCTTAATTTGTATTTTACTCTTAATCTATAAGTTAAAACATAGTCATGTGGGATCTTGTTTGATTCGTCTCAATACAACGATTATTAATATCAAATTTTTATAATTTTTAATTAACAATAATTGGAGATATTAAGGGTTAAAATGTTCCCTCGGCATGTGTGAAAAGTCAAATGGGACAATTGTGCTGAATAGGAGGGAGTATTTAATAATACCCCACCTACCACCTTTTCAATTATTATAATCACTTAAAATACCCCACTACCACCTTTTCAATTATTATAATCACTTAAAATACCACACTACCACCTTTTCAATTATTATAATCACTTAAAATACCCCACTACCACCGCACTACCATTTTTCTTAAAATCCGATCCAAACCCAAATTGGACAAGTAATTTGAATTCGAGGGAGTATGTTGTTAAAGGCTCTAATAAATGTCATTATATACTCTATATAAACTATAAAAATTTGAAATAGCGACATTTAAATTAAATGTCGCTAAATATATCTCACTAAAAGCAAATTATGTTGTAGTGTAAGCATTAAGGACAATATAAGTAGGCATTGAGAATACGGTTAGTAGACATTAATCATTAATGGGTTGGACTTGAGATAGTATAAGACTTGAACCTGATACAATATTGTCACACACAGTATTTTAACCAACTTAACCTGCACACATATTAACATATATCTAGATAAGTAATGTGTTAAATCTTGTCGGTTGATAGTAATGTGTTAAATCTACACCGAGGAGATGGCTTCTTAATTAGACGATGACACCAAAAACTTTGAAAAGTTATGCGTGGGTATATTTAGAGGTATAGGTTATGATTTTTAAATAATGATATAATTAATCATTTATTGAAATTTTCATATTAAAATTTTATAATTAATACAATTATATAATGATCTAATTTACAATAGTTATAATTTTTTTACTTCCTTTTAATGTATACTATTTCATACCTTTGAATTGAGTGTTTTTAAAAAAAATAACGATACATGAGAAGTAATAAATAACAAGAGAAAATAATTCGTGTGGAAGAAATTAAAAAAAGACTTAACATGTATGAATTAGATAAAAATAAAGTGGTGGGTTATTGTCCAACTATAGAAATAATTTAGAAATAATTGCTAACAATTTTCTCTATTTAGTTCAATACATGTAGCATTTAGCCAATTTAATTATTCCATGTGGCATACCTTTATAAGGATTCCGCATAAAATTTTCAAGTTCTTTTAGTTAATTGTATGATATAATATCATGCAATAGAATAAAATCAATTTTATCTTTTTTATTAGTTAAAGAAATATAATAATTAATTAATTTAATTATTCCATGTGACAAATCTTTATGAGTATGTCACATGAAATTTTCCGATTCTTTTAATTAATATTATGATGATTAAGAGTTGTATTAGAGTATGTGAGAGTGATGTGAAGCATGTGTTAAAGAAAATGACTAAGGTGAATTAGTGTGAGATTACATTATTAACAAAGTATGAGTTATATATAGTCTAAGTGTAAGTGTCCTAAAAAATGAATTTTTTTATTAGTACTTCAAAATTGTGAAGTATCCTTTTCTATATTGTCTTGTGTTTCTGCGTAGAAATCGGGTCAAAGTCTCCCTGACCGGAAGGTTGAATTTTTTGGATGTTTAGAGTAGTTCCGAGTGCTGGAATCTGCAAAACAGAGGGAGTCAACTTGTCCGGGGGCTTTTCCCGGAAAGCCTCTCCGACGCTCAAGTCAGTTGGGTTGTACGAATCAATTGTAATCAATGAAATGCTTTAGTAAAAGGGGAGAGAAAAAGCTTACCAGATTTTGGTGAATAGTGAGGTATTTATAGCAGAAAATGAGTGGAGCAAATAGCTCCAAGGGCATTTTGGTAATTTCCCACAAACTGATAGTTTTGGGCTTACCATTAGGGCCCAGATGAGAAATTAGGGTTTGACCCAATAACATTAGCCCCACGCACTAAGGGCGTTTACTCATGAACAGAAAACGGACTTTGAGCGTAAATTTTATGAAAGAGCCCCTGACTTCCCTTACCTCGGATGTTCGAATGTCTTAGGGAGATTGGGCATATCTGGTTCGAGGCCTCTTTCGGGCCGTATGCTAGGGAGAGGCCGAGTACTGGCGCAAGGGCCGAATACTGGTGCTGAATAATTACGTTCAACCTTTATCGATAGATTGGTGGAAATCAGTTGTCGATAAGAAGGATTCAACTAAGCCGATAAACCCTTTGACCGAAGAGGAGACCGTAATCCTTGGGGGAACAAGGGTCTCCTCCTCAGCCAAAGAGTTCGAGGACAGAGTTGAGGTTAGACCGCAAACTAGCGCCAAAGGGAAGTTCTCAACTTGGTCGATGAAACCGTCGATGGAGCCGGATACCGTTGTTCTTGAACGAACCTTGGTTTCCCGCCCCACCGACGGTTGCAAGGGCGAAGTTGGTATGTTCAGCTGCGAGCCCCGGTCAGGGGATAAATTCAACTTGGTCGATGAACTCTTCGATGGAAGAGGGGACCCTGATCCTTTGGTGAACTGAGGTTCCCTCTCTCATCGAAGAGTCCAAGGACGAAGTTGAGATGATACACCATGGGTAAGTGTTGGTGGGGACTTCAACTTAGCCATCAACTTCTACGGTACAAAAGGGAACCGTAGTCCATGATAGAACGGAGGCTTCCTTTTGCACCGTAGAAGCTAAGGACGAGGTTGATTTGTCTGACCGCGAACCATCAAGATTAGGGAGGATCCTCAGCTCGGCCGATGGATTCCGTTGGAGGCAGAGGGATCATCCGTGGGTGAGCAGAGATTCCTCTTCCTCCACGGAATCCAACGGCGGAGCTGATAAAGGCGTATCTCGAGGGTGTTCGGACTCTTGAGGGAGTGCTTTCAAAAGATTTTTCAAGACTAAAGTTTTAATTCTCTCTTCTAGAGGAATTTTTTAGGGATTTTTGTGGTGGGGTTGATGAAAATGACCCAAGCAATGGCTTTATTTATAGCCAAAATATTACTGTTCCCTATCACATCAATCACATCAATCATTTTTTGAGGTGGATGATTTGGAGTCCGAGTATATGATAGTCCGAATACGTGTCAAGCTATATAGGGTCCCCTCCTTTGGCGAGGGGTCCGAATGCCTACCAGGCCGAATAAAGGGCTGAGTTCCTGTCAGGTGGCAAGCTGTTGCGCTTAGCCGAATAGAAGGGGGGGGCCATCCTCTCTTCGGAAGTATATGGCTCCCTTGTAGGGATATTCGGGTGAATTAACTAAGAGAATGTATTCGGACCTGTCCGAGTACTTGCTTCATGGCCGAATACTAAACTGACCGATTGAAAGGGGGACACCCTCTCTCAGAGGCATCCGACTCCTTTCGTTTGACACTTGGAACAAAGTTAGCTAAGTGTGAAAGGTATTCAGACCCCTAAGGAGTCCATCCATGACAGGGCCGAATACTTTTCCAAGTGGCCGAGTACTATACTGGCCGAATAGGAGGGAGCCATCCTCTCCCAGAGGTGTCCGGCTCCTTTTGTTTGACACTTAGAACATGTTAGCTAAGTGTGAAGGTATTCGGACACCAAGGGAGTCCATCCCCATAAGGTGTCCGAATGCTTGTAGGTGGCCGAGTATTATACTGGCCGAATAGGAGGGAGCCATCCTCTCCCAGAGGTGTCCGGCTCCTTTTGTTTGACACTTAGAACATGTTAGCTAAGTGTGAAGGTATTCGGACACCAAGGGAGTCCATCCCCATAAGGTGTCCGAATGCTTGTAGGTGGCCGAGTATTATACTGGCCGAATAGGAGGGAGCCATCCTCTCCCAGAGGTGTCCGGCTCCTTTTGTTTGACACTTAGAACATGTTAGCTAAGTGTGAAGGTATTCGGACACCAAGGGAGTCCATCCCCATAAGGTGTCCGAATGCTTGTAGGTGGCCGAGTATTATACTGGCCGAATAGGAGGGAGCCATCCTCTCCCAGAGGTGTCCGGCTCCTTTTGTTTGACACTTAGAACATGTTAGCTAAGTGTGAAGGTATTCGGACACCAAGGGAGTCCATCCCCATAAGGTGTCCGAATGCTTGTAGGTGGCCGAGTATTATACTGGCCGAATAGGAGGGAGCCATCCTCTCCCAGAGGTGTCCGGCTCCTTTTGTTTGACACTTAGAATATGTTAGCTAAGTGTGAAGGTATTCGGACACCAAGGGAGTCCATCCCCATAAGGTGTCCGAATGCTTGTAGGTGGCCGAGTATTATACTGGCCGAATAGGAGGGAGTCATCCTCTCCCAGAGGTGTCCGGCTCCTTTTGTTTGACACTTAGAACATGTTAGCTAAGTGTGAAGGTATTCGGACACCAAGGGAGTCCATCCCCATAAGGTGTCCGAATGCTTGTAGGTGGCCGAGTATTATACTGGCCGAATAGGAGGGAGCCATCCTCTCCCAGAGGTGTCCGGCTCCTTTTGTTTGACACTTAGAACATGTTAGCTAAGTGTGAAGGTATTCGGACACCAAGGGAGTCCATCCCCATAAGGTGTCCGAATGCTTGTAGGTGGCCGAGTATTATACTGGCCGAATAGGAGGGAGCCATCCTCTCCCAGAGGTGTCCGGCTCCTTTTGTTTGACACTTAGAACATGTTAGCTAAGTGTGAAGGTATTCGGACACCAAGGGAGTCCATCCCCATAAGGTGTCCGAATGCTTGTAGGTGGCCGAGTATTATACTGGCCGAATAGGAGGGAGCCATCCTCTCCCAGAGGTGTCCGGCTCCTTTTGTTTGACACTTAGAACATGTTAGCTAAGTGTGAAGGTATTCGGACACCAAGGGAGTCCATCCCCATAAGGTGTCCGAATGCTTGTAGGTGGCCGAGTATTATACTGGCCGAATAGGAGGGAGCCATCCTCTCCCAGAGGTGTCCGGCTCCTTTTGTTTGACACTTAGAACATGTTAGCTAAGTGTGAAGGTATTCGGACACCAAGGGAGTCCATCCCCATAAGGTGTCCGAATGCTTGTAGGTGGCCGAGTATTATACTGGCCGAATAGGAGGGAGCCATCCTCTCCCAGAGGTGTCCGGCTCCTTTTGTTTGACACTTAGAATATGTTAGCTAAGTGTGAAGGTATTCGGACACCAAGGGAGTCCATCCCCATAAGGTGTCCGAATGCTTGTAGGTGGCCGAGTATTATACTGGCCGAATAGGAGGGAGCCATCCTCTCCCAGAGGTGTCCGGCTCCTTTTGTTTGACACTTAGAACATGTTAGCTAAGTGTGAAGGTATTCGGACACCAAGGGAGTCCATCCCCATAAGGTGTCCGAATGCTTGTAGGTGGCCGAGTATTATACTGGCCGAATAGGAGGGAGCCATCCTCTCCCAGAGGTGTCCGGCTCCTTTTGTTTGACACTTAGAACATGTTAGCTAAGTGTGAAGGTATTCGGACACCAAGGGAGTCCATCCCCATAAGGTGTCCGAATGCTTGTAGGTGGCCGAGTATTATACTGGCCGAATAGGAGGGAGCCATCCTCTCCCAGAGGTGTCCGGCTCCTTTTGTTTGACACTTAGAACATGTTAGCTAAGTGTGAAGGTATTCGGACACCAAGGGAGTCCATCCCCATAAGGTGTCCGAATGCTTGTAGGTGGCCGAGTATTATACTGGCCGAATAGGAGGGAGCCATCCTCTCCCAGAGGTGTCCGGCTCCTTTTGTTTGACACTTAGAATATGTTAGCTAAGTGTGAAGGTATTCGGACACCAAGGGAGTCCATCCCCATAAGGTGTCCGAATGCTTGTAGGTGGCCGAGTATTATACTGGCCGAATAGGAGGGAGCCATCCTCTCCCAGAGGTGTCCGGCTCCTTTTGTTTGACACTTAGAACATGTTAGCTAAGTGTGAAGGTATTCGGACACCAAGGGAGTCCATCCCCATAAGGTGTCCGAATGCTTGTAGGTGGCCGAGTATTATACTGGCCGAATAGGAGGGAGCCATCCTCTCCCAGAGGTGTCCGGCTCCTTTTGTTTGACACTTAGAACATGTTAGCTAAGTGTGAAGGTATTCGGACACCAAGGGAGTCCATCCCCATAAGGTGTCCGAATGCTTGTAGGTGGCCGAGTATTATACTGGCCGAATAGGAGGGAGCCATCCTCTCCCAGAGGTGTCCGGCTCCTTTTGTTTGACACTGAGAACATGTTAGCTAAGTGTGAAGGTATTCGGACACCAAGGGTAGGTGTTCTGAGACTTTTCTAGAACTTTCTGGTGCTTTGATCGATGCGGGTTTCTTTTGGGAAATTGTGCCCAAAGCTTTATTTCCTATAAAAGGAAGGTTTTGGGGTCCATTTGCCCCGTTTCAAAAAAATCTTCTCCTCAGAGCATATCCAAAAAACCCAAGAAAAGTTCTAAAATCCTCCAGAATTTCCCTCAAAATTTCGAGACTTCTCATCACTTGCTTGCTAGTCCAGGTACGTATTCTTCCCCGGTCTTGTATGTATTCTTCCCCGGTCTTGTATAGGAATAATGGCCGACTATACTTTTTCTTGCTTAAATTTTGATGACAGTAGTGTTGAAATTGACTTCGTAGATATTTATAACTATGTAACCGAGAATGACGTAAATGAATCTTGCCTTGATTCCCCTCTTCGTTATCCGGAGACTTTATGTCCTTTTCCTTGGGAACCGACTGTTGCCTTCGCCCCCGGTAAATTTGATGTAAATATTAGTGATTTAGAAGGCATAATGATGGTTCCCCCCTCCTACAGGCCGTACCCTTCATCAGCCGTTGAAATGGCTCCCACATCTACCGGGAAGAGTGTTGACTTGGGGCAGAATCCGTTATATGACGGGCCGAGACATAAGGAGGGTTGTGGTCCGGCGAATTATTTCATAAGGACAAACTGGAGTGACTCTTTGGACAAGAATCTATCCTTGATTAAGAGTCAGTGGGCTCTACCAGACGAGTACTCCTTAGTGAAACCTCGCAGGAAGGACAGTGTATTGGATGCACCCGAAGGGTGTATAGCCATTTATAAGGACGCAATGGAGACTGGCCTTAGGTTTCCCCTTCATCCCTTTGCGATAGAAATTTTGAATGCCTATAATATTTCAGTAGCCGAACTCTATCCCAACGGATGGGGGTGTATAGTGGCTTTTGTTACAATTTGTTCGGCCTTAGGGGTGGAGCCCACTCTTACGGCCTTTCGATATATATTCAGAATAAGGAGGTGCACTTCCAAGCAGGGCCCCGGCTGGGTTAGTTTTCAGCACCGTACGGGCTTCTTATTAGTACATAAATTAAAGGATAGTATGAAGAAGTTTCGGAACGACTTCGTCTTTTTGTATAGGGCTGAACCGTGGCCAGTCAAGACGAGCTTCGATGAGCAGCCGAACCTTCAACTTAACAATAATGTCCCCCAATGCAACTTAGAGGAATCCTTGGTGATAGAGTATGCAACTAAGGGTTTAGAGTTAGGGGAATTTAAACCTGAATTTGTACAAAGGAATTTTATCTTAGATAGGACACACCTCCAAAACGAACTGTTCTTGTCAGCCCTAGGAATTAGTCCGAAGTATCACAGGGGTGAGTAGTTTTTTAAAAGGTGCCCTTCTTGAATTATTTGATGAGGCCGTTGACTAATCCCTGTTATTCTTGCAGTGGTTGCTATTGAAGAATTGCAGAAGAAGTATCCCGGTATCATGGATTCTATGACTTTTGCCCAGCTGGCCGCGGACGCTCGGAGGAAGAAAGCTCTTGCTGAAGGTGTCAAACTTCCTAGCCCTCCCAAGGTATGTTGCATTACTTAAGACTGTATTTCTTTTACACCTTGGTACTCGCTTTATTAATCTTTTTCTATTCTTAGAACGGTAAGAACAAGAAGCTGCCCGAGGAATCTCAGCCGGCTTCTAGTGATGCTGCTGGGTCTACTGATTCCCCGGTTGTTCATCCTGCCAAGCGCCAAAAGACGCTTCCTCCATCTGGGAGCTCTAGCAAGAAGGTGGCCGGGACTGCAAAGGACAAGGGAAAAGAGATTGCAGCTGAGGAGTCCGAGCCTGAAATTACTGTGAGGGATACCGGGGTCGTGCATTGCTCTGACTCTGCATTTTCTGATCTAAGTCCCAAAGACTTGAGGATACGTTGGAGGAGGGCACTTGGGCAGCTGGTGTCTGGTCAAGACCTCAAGCAATTGGCGACCATCCCTGCCCGGACTCGCACTAACGAGCTTTTGTCTTTGCAGGCCGAGGTAATTTTCTTCGTTTAAAGCCCCTTTTGAGTATGTTGTGATACTTACGAGCATTCTTTATTTGCAGTTCAACATCCGGATGCAGTATGAGTTGACCCTGGCCGTGGGAGTGGAGAAGCTTGAAGCAGATCTCAAGGATGCTCAGAAGAGGGTCAGTGATCTTAATGGCAAATTGATCGTCAAAAACGACAAGGTGATGAGTCTGACCCGGGAGAACAAGGGTCTCCGGCATTCACTGGATAAAATGCACGGCAAATGTCGTTTTCTGAAGGAGGCCGTGCTGTTGAGGGAGCGTGAGTTGGCCTTGAAGAAGAAGATTGCGAAGGAGTGGCTGGAGACTACTGAGGGTCGGCAACACTCGGCTAGGCTGGCAGCTGATGCATATGCCCAAGGTATGCGTGTCAAAGAGCTGATGTTGCAGCATGCCAACGAGAAGTCCGAGAACAAGGTGGACTTTGCAGCTTTGCTCAAGGCCGGAGAAGAAGAGCACGACTTAGCTGTGAAGGAGGTTACTGAGGAGATGAAAGAGCTGGAATCTCTAGGCCTTGATGAAGATGATGAGGCCGAAAAGGCGGCTTGGGAAGAGGCACTGCCCTCCGAGCTTCTGAAGAAATATGATGTCGACTTCGAGCATTATGACATCTCTATCCCAACTAGGCCGCCAACTCCTCAAGCTTCCCCTGTTCAAGCTGTCCCTTTGCTTCCTCCTGCTGTGCCTCCGTCTCCCTCTGTTTCAGCTGGTCATCGCTCCCCTTCCGTTTCAGCTGGTCATCGCTCCCCTGTGCCCATTCTGCAGCCCGATGTCACCTTTTCTGTTGAAGACCTTCTTGGTGGTGATGAATGATGTAGTATTTTGTAATGCTTTGACTAATCCTTTGGTGTATTGAATTCTGTTGAACTCTATTGACTGTATTCCTGTCTCGTGGCCTCGGCCATCCATGTATTTAGGCTTCGGCCTTTGAGCTCTAATTGATGAAAATTTGAATTATTTTGCTTATCTTTGAATTGTCTGTCTTGATTTATCTCATAGGTTAACCAAACAGGTGCCGGTTAGGCAATAAACTCATACTTGTATCAAAAATTTAACAACCAAATAGGTGCCGGTTAGGCAATAAACTCCTACTTGTATCAAAAATTTAACATATGACAAGCTTCTAACCGGGGAATGTGCCAGTTCGACTGGCTTAGATTAAGTGAACTTTTCATTCTTGGCCTTACCCAACGCCGGTTAGGCCGATTACATTAAAATGGTAGAAACATAGCAAATTTTTTGGGCCCCTCTGTTGTAGGCCGAATACAATACAAACTAACACGCAAATTAAGGTAACATATCATAACATACATGCCCCCAGTTTGTGTTGGAAGCGGCATAGTTAAGCATAAAATTTCTTCAGATGGTCCGAATTCCAAGGCCTTGGTAGTGGTTTACCGTTTTCTTCTAACTCGTACGTTCCTGGCCTGACCACCTTGGTGACCTTGAAGGGTCCGTCCCAATTTCTTCCTAGCTTCCCTTTTTCAGTTGCCCTGCCCGTGGCCTCTACCTTTCTTAGGACTAGATCTCCCACCTGGAATTGGCGGGGTTTAACCATTCTGTTGAATTGCCTGATCATTCTTTGTTTTTGGGCCACGGATTTTAAGAAGGCATCACCCCGTAGCTCGGGCAGTAGATCGAGGTTGATGGGCTTGTCTTCATCATTGTCCCCCTGCTGATAATACATTACCCTGGTGGAGGGTATTCCCACCTCCACGGGAAGGACTGCTTCCGCGCCGAAGACGAGTGAGAAAGGTGTGTGGCCCGTGGCCTCCTTGACAGTTGTGCGACTTGCCCATAGTATGCCGGGTAACTCCTCAACCCAGTTGCCACGACTTCCCTCCAACTTCTTTTTGATTCCCTTAAGTATGATTTTATTTTCTGACTCGACTTGGCCGTTGGTTTGAGGCCGAGAGACAGACGAGAAGCGGGTGTTGATGTTGAAGCGGGCGCAATATTCTCTCGTGGCGGCACTATTGAATTGTTTGCCGTTATCAGAAATAATGACCTGGGGCACCCCGTAGCGAGTAATGATGTTTCGCCACAAGAATTGGCAAACTTGCTTATCGGTGATGGAGCTGAGGGCCTCGGCTTCGACATACTTGGTAAAGTAATCTATAGCCACAATGACAAATCGACGCTGCCCGCTAGCCGGGGGAAAAGGGCCTAAAAGGTCGATTCCCCATCGGTCAAAAGGCAAAATGGCCTGTATGGGGGAAAGGTAGTTAGATGGCCGGCGAGGCACTTCGCCATAAAATTGGCATTTTTCACAAGTTTTCACTAGTTTCTCTGCATCCGCCTTCATGCTCGGCCAATAATACCCACTTCGCAGAACCTTTCCCACAAGTGTCCGAATCCCTTGATGTATGCCACAAGCACCTTCGTGTACTTCCCTCAAAATGTAATCACCCTCGGTGGGGGTTACGCACTTGAGTAGGGGATGGGTATAGGATTTCTTGTACAACGCCCCTTCGTACCATTCGAAGTACTTTGCCTTCTTTACCAGGATGGGTCCTTCCTCGGGATCTTCTGGCATTTCTCCGTCCCGGAGCAGAGAAATGTATGGATCCATCCACGAGTCAGTCCGGTTAACTCCACCGACGAAGGCATTTATACTTGGGCTAGGCAAGACTTCCCAAACAATATTGCGGGGTTCATTGCTGATGGCAGAGCTGGCTAATCGGGAGAGAGCATCGGCCTGGGCATTTTCCGACCGGGGTATATGACTGAGCGTGACAGATTCGAACTTTCCAACAATTTCTTTCACCTTAGTGAGATACATCTTCATACTTTCATCTCGTGCCTCAAATTCCCCACTAACTTGTCCTGCTATCAGCTGAGAATCCGTGTGGGCGATGACCTTTTTAGCCCCAGAGGCCAAACAGATACCGAGACCCAAGAGAAGGGCTTCATATTCGGCTTCGTTGTTGGTGGCAACGAAGTCGAAACGCACTGCATGTTCTAGCCTGGCCCCGTGGGGTGAGATGATGAGCAATCCAGCTCCTGCACATTCTCGTGTTGAAGATCCATCAACAAACAATTTCCAATCTTCCATGGGGGAGGCAGACTCCATAGATCCCGTGAACTCAGTAATGAAATCGGCTAGGGCTTGTGCCTTGATGGCGGTCCTTGGCTCAAAATCTAGGCCGTAGTCAGCTAATTGATTGGCCCAATCGGCGATCCTGGAAGATTGGTTCTTGCTCTCTAGCACCTTCTTTATGGGTTGGGAGGTGCGAACCGTGACGGAATGGGATTGAAAATATGGTTTCAATTTTCTGCTTGACATTACAACAGCGAAAATTGATTTTTCAACAGTAGAGTAGCGAGCTTCCGATCCGCGGTAGGCATGACTAATATAGTAGACAGGCAACTGTTGCTTGCTTCTTTCTGCCACGAGGACAGCACTCAATGAGAATTCTGATACAGAGACATATAAATATAATTTCTCACCCGGCAAGGGTGACACCAACTTGGGCAATTCTGCCAAATACTTCTTCAATTCGAGGAAGGCTCCTTCCGCTTCTTGGTCCCAATTGAACCTTGGTTGCTTCAATGTTTTAAAGAAAGAATGACATCTATCTGCCGATTTAGACATGAACCGACTCAAAGCGGCGATACAGCCGGTTAGGCGTTGTACTTCTTTGACTGTCTTCGGCGATTTCATTGACAGGATAGCTTGAATTTTATCAGGGTTGGCTTCTATTCCTCTTTCGTCTACCAAAAAACCTAGACATTTGCCCCCGGTTACCCCAAATACGCATTTCTCTGGATTTAGGCGCATCCTGTTTCCTCGCAAAGTTTCAAAAGTTTCGCGGAGGTCCTCAGCATGGTCTTGGGCGAGTTTGCTTTTGGCTATCATGTCATCCACATAAACTTCGAGATTTCTTCCAATTTGATCTTGAAATACCTTATTGATCATGCGCTGGTAGGTGGCGCCGGCATTTTTCAGGCCGAAAGGCATTACCATATAGCAGTAGACTCCGGAAGGGGTTATGAAGGCGGTATGAGGTCTATCTTCTACCGCCAGTGGAATTTGATGATAGCCGGCATTGGCATCCATGAAACTGAGCAGCGCATGTCCGGCCGTGGAGTCGACCAGCTTGTCGATCTTTGGCAAAGGGTAGTCATCTATTGGACAGGCTTTATTGAGGTCCGTGAAGTCCACGCACATGCGCCACTTCCCATTCGGCTTCTTCACTAGGACCACGTTAGCTAGCCAATCCGAGTATTTGCATTCCCTTATGAATCCGGCCTTCAGCAACTTTTTCACTTCCTCATTCGCAGCGGATGCTCGTTCAGCGCCTTGATGCCTCAACTTTTGTTTAACCGGCTTGTATCCGGGTTTTATGTCTAAGTGGTGGGAAGCTATCTCAGCGGGTATGCCGGGCATTTCCTCTACCTTGTAGGCGAATACATCGCGGTATTGACGGAGTACGTCTATGATGCTCTCTTTCACTTCTCCAGTTAGGCTTTTCCCTATGCGAATCTTTTCTTCGCCCCACAGAGCAACTTCTTCATAACCCTCCACAGGTTGGGGATGAGCGGTTCTTCTTTGATAGTCCTCGGCTATATGCATGACCGATTCGGAAATGACTTTTCTTTTCTTGCTCTCGGGGTTCTTGTCAGTTCCGACCCCTAGCCTGAGGCTGTTCACTTGGCATTCTCTAGCTATTTTTTGATCTCCATGTAAGACACCCACTTGGCCGTCATCCTTCTCGTACTGGATAAGTAGTTGATGGGACGAGATGACGGCCTTGATCTTGTTGATAAGAGGCAGGCCCATGATTATGTTATAGGGGAAGGCAATGTCGACAACAGTGAATCGGACCGGCAAGGTCCTTCCGTTACCTCTTGCCCCAAAACGCACCGGGAGCACAATGGTGCCCGAGGGGCTAACCCTGCTGCCTCCAAATCCAACCAGAGGCCGATCGAGTTTTTCCAAATGCTCGGGGCCATACTTGAGTTGCTTCAAGCAATCCATCGTTATGAGATCAGCGGTGCTGCCTGTGTCGACTAAGACTCTCCTAACACTCATTAGCCCCACCTTGAGTGTCAGGACGATGGGGTCCGAATGCGGATGTTGTATGGCCTGGCTTCCTTCCCCGAAGATCATCTTCGGTCCATCGACGGCCTTCTTGGCGTCCTCGGTCATTATGTTTAATGTATGAACGCTGTCTTTGATAGACCGATTGCTCACAAAGAACTCTGAATATCCTCCCGTTATCATGTGTATTACTCCCTGAGTGGCCTCGGACTGCTCGTTATCATTGTTGCGTCTATCATTTCGGGGCCTTGGGATTTCTCTTCTTTCCCGGGGTCGCCCCTCTTGCTTCATGAAGCGGTTGAGCTGTCCTTCATCAGCCATCTTGTCTAGTATCTTTTTCAACTCGCGACATTGGGACAGAGTATGTCCGTGTTCCTTATGGTATTCACACCAATAATCCATATTCCTTCGCCCCTGGGACGTGGAAATCCTTTGGGGAGTGGGTAACTGATCCCGGACCGAGTAGAATATGTCCTTCTGACTGCGGTTGAAGCGGGATTCGGAGTTTCCTTTGGCTTCCATAGTCGGGTAGGCGTGCACTTGCCTCCGAGTATCTTCCCTTGGGGGTCCCATGGGTGACCTAAACCTTTCTCTTCCGTGATTTTCCGTGTGTCGCCGGCTAGGCGTATTCTCTTGTGATCTTCCAACTTTTTCCTTCTTCTTCCTCGATTCTATCGGAGTACAAATATCAGAAGCTCTTATGAATCGCTGGACGATCTCCATGGCTTCCGCGTAAGTGGTTATGTCGTGTTCCAACAACTTCCATTTTAATTTAGGCGTTTTAATCCCATTGATGAGGGCAGGGACTGTCGTAGCATCATTTGCCCCAGGTATGGACAACACTTCTTCATGGAATCTTTGAATGTATTCTGCCACAGTCTCCCCTTCCTTCTGAATGATTGACATCAGATGTAGGTTCGATTTCCTTTGCCTTTTTGATGCGACAAAGTGATCTAGAAATAATGCTTCAAGTACTGCAAAACTATCTACACTCCCAGGGGGCAGGGCAGTGTACCAGTTCAGGGCCAACCCGGTTAGGGTGGTAGGAAAGAATTTGCACAACATGGCTTCACACGTGGTGCTCACGGCCATATGTGCCCGATAGGATGCCACATGTTCGCCTGGATCTGCTGATCCATCAAACGACTTGATGACGGGTACCTTCACTTTGTTCCGGTTAGGAACGGCTAGTATCCGTGCAGATAGAGGGGTCTTGAAGATAGTAGGAGCTGAATCGGATCCATCTCCTATGTAGCCTTGAGCGTAGTCGTACCTTTCATGGTAGACGGGGCTGTGGTAGGATTCTTCAACATGTTCCTTACCCTGTCTTCGGGAGTTAAGATGAGTTCTGACATCTTGTTCTTTCCTCCTCCTATTGATGATCTGGCGAGCATCGAATCTGGAGCTCCCAGACTGTTCGGGCATTCTGTTGGGTACTTGCTCCTGGACTCGGCTAGGGGGTGGCCGAGTAGGTTCTCCGTGCAACTGGCTACCATGCGGTCGGTAATTCGGCATGCCCCACATGGGTTGCTCTATGGGGTCAGGATTACCCTGCAAGGGTGACTCCTGACTTTCAGCTACGTCCTCTACCCAGAAGTCAGGGGCTTCTCTTGTTTGGGTTATATTCGGCCCCCCACGTCTTTGGGCCGAGTGGAGCAAATTTCGCTGGGGTTGTAGAATGGTAGGCAGAGTCCTTACAGCTTGTTGGAGGGATTCCTGAAAGCGGGATGTTATGGTGGCAGCGAAGTCATCAAGGTCCTGCCTTGTGACAAAATTTGGCACTGGGGCCGGGTCCTGATCATGGACGGAATGGTCAGAATGGCGTTCGGACTGCCGGGTGTTAGCTCTCGTGTTTCTCTTGGAATTCATGGTTTTTTGTTGTGGAAGTGTGAGTGAAAAGGAAGGCGTCTCTCTCTCTCCCCACAGACGGCGCCAAATGTTTCTGCGTAGAAATCGGGTCAAAGTCTCCCTGACCGGAAGGTTGAATTTTTTGGATGTTTAGAGTAGTTCCGAGTGCTGGAATCTGCAAAACAGAGGGAGTCAACTTGTCCGGGGGCTTTTCCCGGAAAGCCTCTCCGACGCTCAAGTCAGTTGGGTTGTACGAATCAATTGTAATCAATGAAATGCTTTAGTAAAAGGGGAGAGAAAAAGCTTACCAGATTTTGGTGAATAGTGAGGTATTTATAGCAGAAAATGAGTGGAGCAAATAGCTCCAAGGGCATTTTGGTAATTTCCCACAAACTGATAGTTTTGGGCTTACCATTAGGGCCCAGATGAGAAATTAGGGTTTGACCCAATAACATATAGTAATAAATTTGTATTTATTTACTACTTAATTCCGTCGTTCTTAAAAGATTGTGGATTATAGGTTTTTCACACAATGTAATAAAAATAAAATCTTTGTAGTAAGTGAGTATTATTTTAATTAAATAGTAGTGTGAAGTAATGATTGTATTGGTATTATGAGAGATAAAAGACATTTAAATTAAAGATGAAATAAAGAAAAAAAAAAATTATCATTATCATTAATTTTTTTTTTTTTGAAAGACATTATCATTAATTTAGAGAGAGTATATTTACGAAAAATGGGAGGGATTATGAGGGTATATTTGGGAAAAAATTTAAAGATTACCAAAAATGAAAAGTATTCTAAAGTGGACAAACATCTAAAATTATCCGTTATATTAATGTGGAGTTGTGGACAAACATAAAAGAACATAGGGAGTATATCACATATGTTTTTGGGCTAGTATTTTGATATCTAGTACTAGTATAACTATAAACCCCATGCATTGCACGGAGTTTTGTAGAATTAATTTTTTTATTTGAAATGTAATTTTTAAATTATTGTGCAATTACATATTTGAAATGTAACTTTTATAATTATACTAGTATACAAAAACTCGTGCATTGCACGAAGTTTGCTAGTATAAAAATATCAATATTGTGCAATTACATATTTGAAAGATACAATTGCATATTATACTGAATATGATTTGAATATCCCACAGTCACATTTTAACTGTTAGATTGATTTCAGTTGGTAAAGTTATGTAAAATCGTCCTTTGCAATTTTTTTATTCTTTTATAATATTGTATATTTGCATGATTATATCTAATAAAATCTTTTTGAAAACTTACTTTTAATACTTAAAATCATAATTAATGCAAAACTCTGTAAACTCGCCATGTGGAATTTTTTACAGTTCTTTTATAGTATTGTATGATGATATGATATGATATGATATGATATGATGTATGATTGTATTTAATTAGTATAAAAGGAAAGTATTGTGATCCTTTGCTGTTTTATTATAGGAAATTAATATTTTTTTACTGTTTTTATTTGTGATGTACAGTATTTTCATACAGCAATTGAATTTGCCTGTAAATGCAGTAATAAAGGAAAAAGGTAATATTTTCTTACTAAAATATTTTTGGAAGGTTTATTATTCTCCCATTCCAGTATTTTAATGTGTGATGTTATAACTATTGTATTAATGTAAAATAATTTCTGAAAACTATGTATTTTTTAAATTAATGTTTTTTTAGAATTAAATTGCTTTACTATTGAAAGACCAATAATATTGTTGCATTTGGCAGATGGCTGTAAGAATGTCATTTGTCATTTAGCAGCAAAATTATAGAATTGATATATGATATATATATATATATATATATATATATATATATATATATATATATATATATATATATATATATATATATATATATATATATATATATATATATATATATATATATATATATATATATATATATATATATATATATATATATATATATATATATATATATATATATGTATGTATGATTAGAGAAGAGGTATAACAATGGTAATGGGAATGAAAAATTAGTGTAATTTAAGTTGAAAAATCTCTTGTCTACCTTGATGGTTATGCTTGTCCAACTCCAATCATCTCATTTTCTTCACAATTCATTCTAGTGCATTACCATTGGGAGAGGTGGTATTAGATGATAATGGAAGTTTGTATACAAAAAAACTTTTATTGAACTATAAATCGTTCTCATTACCACCATTTAGTACCACTAACCAAATGGCCGTTAATAGATTAATATTGTAATAAGATAAAGTAGGTAACTAGCATTTATTTAACAAATCAAGAGTCATAAAATTAAATCTTATTAATTATATTTTTCCATACCTTTATTTTTATATATTTTCAAAGCATCTCTTTAACTCCCAAACATCTCATATAATATCATCTAATTTTCACTTATTCATTAAACATATTATTCACCAACATAATTTAAAAAATTAATCAAACTTTTACATTTTTCTATTATTATTAGCCATCAACCCAATACTTTTTTTTCTCTTATATTATAACATTAGAGATGAAAATTTTATTCTTAACATTTTATTAAGTTATTTTTACAAAATCAATTTAATATAATCAGAAAGTGTGTTCAATTTTTATTAAAATATAGTAAAATTAAAATGAATTGATTTTAGTTTAGTTTAAGAAAATCTCTCTTTTTGTTTATACAGGTCTTCAATTTAAAAGATTTATGAAAAATAAATAGGGTGGTAGAATTCTTTTATTTGTTTCATCCTTACATGCATGTATGTCTAGTTTCAATTTTTCTTTTTTCCCTCTATATCAAAGTTCTCTTGTTTAAAGGGATATAAAACATAAGGCTTGTCTTGGACGAGACAGCCTTATAATGAGACAGTCAATTTTGAGTCGGGCCTAATTCGCGCATGTAACATCCTGGGTATTTAGTCATTTTCTAGGCATTTTTCAATTTTGATCTTAAAGGTATTAATTTTGACCTTAAAGGTATCAGTTTTCATAACTGATACCTTAAGGTCAAAATTAAATGCCCAGAAAATCAAAATATTGTTACACGCACAAATGAGACCGATTTAAATTGGCAATCTCATAATGAAACCATCTCCAATATGTTTTGCAATGCTTGTCTAGTATAGGAATTGGAACTTGATGTACCGATTCATCCGCAAAAGCCCAAAGTTTAGTTTAGTCCAAAAAAAATCTAGGGTCCAAATGATGGGTGTACCTAGAAAGAAACAGCTACTCTAGAGAAAGACCGTCTCTCAAAGTGAACGACTTCAAAATGAAGGCCAACTTCTTAATTTCTCTTTATGTTGTATTTATTGGGCTAAATTTGGACTATTTAGTCCATATATCTAATACTCCTATTACGAACGTATATAATATAAACAAATTACAACCGGGAATTTGTTTCAAACCCCTTTGATGATGACAAAAAGAAATTACAATACTATTACAATGCTAAAGCAAAATGAAGATTAGTTTGTAACACCAAATGTTACCCGGAAACTTGATACAAGTTGTAGGCGTGTGCTCACTTTCCTTTTGTGATATTTCCCCACAAAGGTACTTGGGTTTGGAAGTGGAAATTCACAATGAGATACAAACAACTCCTATATATCCTTAGTACTTAGGATATATACCTTAATAACAATGTGTTTAAGAAAATTATGAGTAGTGTATTACTTGAACAAAAGTTAATTACTCTCTTGATCAAGCTTTGACAAATGAGAGAAAGACAAAGAGAGTATAGAGAAGAAGATTTCAGAAATTGGTGTCCCAACTCTTCATCCAAGAACCTCTATTTATACTCAATAGAGGAGCCTTGCTCATAATCACCAATTGATTATGATTAATCACCAACATCAATGCTATTAACAATTAGCATTATTCTCCTCCATAAATCAGAGATTATTGGAGCATTAAGATAGAATCCTAGGCATTAAACACAAGAAAACGGAAAGAAAAAGCAACGGTCAAATCCAGTAGCCTATCGCCGAGTCGGCGTCGAGTCCAAAGAAAGGACCGCCGACTCGGCGCAAGCCCTCTGACCAAATCCTCATTTTCCAGAGAGCTAAAGCCGACTCGGCTTTAGCACAATCAAGGGGACCGCCGAGTCGGCTTTAGCTCACTGACTTGGTGCCCCTTATTTTCTTGTGTTATCTTATAATACCTATTTGGACCACGTAAATTAATACGCTTTGTCCCACTATTTAAAATAGATTTAATCGATATATTACGGACTATAAATTGTCCCACTACCTTAGTAGTACTTGGTGATAAAATACTCAGGATTATTATTTATTATTATACACTAAATGTTCAACAACTCCGTCACTCGCAAAGACCGTCTCTCACAACAGTTTGTGAGAAAAAAAGATTTTGTACATGCAGAGCGGGTCCTTAAATTTGAGAGATCGAGGGCGTAACATATATTATGAGGCCCTAATTACTAAACAAACTATTATAAGTCCCTTATTATAAATATTAAAGTATCGTTTTTCTAATTTTTTTGAAAGGTCCGGACACATGTCCCCTTGCCCTCTTGTAAGGTGGGTCCTGTGTACAGGTTAGCTCACAATATTTTAATTTTTTCTAATAAAATTCAATTAAGAAATTTCTTCTGTTAGCTTAATTAATAAAATATTAAAACAATCGTTGCAATGCACTAGGGATTAATCCTTATACGTAGCGGTGAGAATTAAACCCTTGTCAAAGAGTGATAGGGCTGTGTTTTTAGGGTGTATTCCACGTAAGGTTTCTAGTAGTATTTAGCAGATTACTTTAATTATAATTAAAACTCCTACATAATAATAACATATCTTTTATTCCGAAATCCAGAGATGATAGAGTTACGGTTTATGTTTTGCGGGAAAATGTTAAAATTGGTTGCATTTGAAATGGTCATGAGTCGCATAAATAGTGTACAACAACCTTAAAGCTTCGAAATTAACGTATGCTAACATTTTTTTGTGCAAAAAGGTCACGGTGGAACAATTTCGTAAACTAAACCGCATGGGTTTTTAAAAGTTTTGGTTACCACGTGGAAAACGCAAAACCTCGTAGTTACCATGTGAAATTTGCCAAATAATAATCTTGTTAGTAATATTATACTCCCTCCAATCATATTTATTGTCCTTTGTGATTAGGCACGGATATTAAGAGTGAGATGGGGGACCACCAAAAAAGGTGGTAGTGGGTATTTAAAATTGATTAAATTATTATAAAGGTGGTAGTCGGGGTATTGTAAGTAGTAAAAGTGGGGGTATTTTGGTCATTACTTGTGTGAACATGAGATATTTAGGTACAAAAAATCATGACTAAAAATAAAAATGAGACATTTGGGGTGAACTTACCCAAAAAAGAAATGGGACAATAGTTGTGAATCGGAGGCAGTATAAGCTAATGTATTAATTATCTTTA
>JAAKBH010001151.1:0-45245 GCA_019776075.1 Amaranthus palmeri
AAGCTGATGGTTGGGCCCCAGGATATGTTCTATACTCTAACATACAAAAGTTAAACTAACAACAACATACACTTGACAATTGATGAGATCCCTTATTTCCTATGAAATTCCAACAAATCCTATTTCTAAAACTTTTTCAGAGTCAAAAATTCTTAAAACTTAGTAAAATTAAAGGAATGAAATGGGACCCAAGGATTTTACCAACGTGAGAAAGAAGAAGATGGTCATCGGCGTGCCGACGGGCCCTATAAACAAAAGCATGGGTTTAAAGTGAGTAAACTTTTTGTAAATTGACTGTAATTTAAATTGGGTCAGAACCATTTGGAAATTAAAAAGGACAAACCCATTTGCCTCCCATGCCCCACCCCCACCCTGACCCTGCTTCCCATTTTTTCTCATCCTACTTCTTAGCTCATCGGGTTGGGACAACATTCATGCATCTCCATTCACCATCCAAATTCTCCATATTTGTATCAGATAACTACTACTTCATCTGTTCCATAATACTTGTTACTGAGTATGTGTACATGGTGTGTTATCAAGTACCAATTGCTTCAAAGGCTATGTTACTTAATTCAAACAATTTAAAAATATTTTTTTAATATTGGACGAGTAAATTTTAATTTATTTTTTTTGTTCTATAAAGATTATTATAGTTAACTACTAAATTATATATACATTAAAGATTTAATGTAGTGATTTAGTACAAAGTCATGCTATTGGATAAATGTGGTTCAAAAATAATTATAATAGTAACTCATCCACTCACACAAAAACTTCCACCAAACATGAATGACTTAGCAAAAACATTACTTTACTACGCTATGAACAAAAAAAAAAATACAATAATGGTTCAATCATACAAAACAACTAGATTAATCACCAACTCCCAAATGTTAATAAGTCCCAAAATGATATACTTATTTACTTTGTGGGTATTTGACCTTTTCGAAAGAGGAATGATAAACTAATCTATTTTTAGAAAACATAAAAAGCCAAGAATATAGTTGGAACTTGGAAGCAAGAACTCCAAATTCCAATTAATCAATTATTATGCCCCTTTAAAAGGATACCCAACCGCCTTCCAGCACTTTAGTACAAACATCCATTATTAGCTGCCATGTTCCCATTTAATGACTTCTACTTACTATTCTAATTTAATTTCTTTGTGAATGTCTGTCTAATGACATAATAATCAAATTAATTGATAATTAAAGAATATAGCAACACATTATAAAAAAAGAAAAACATTAAATATATAGCAAATAAATTCCCTATTTTTTCAGCTCAAATAAAGAGCCAGCGGCCTAATAGCTAAGAGAACCAATAATAAAAATAAAATTTCACATGGGCTGAACTACTAAAAGTAAAAGAAAAAAAGAACTACAAGGTCCAAAATATTTTTTTTATAAAAAGGCCAGGTGTATACAATAAAAATACATTCAATTAATTATCAAAAAATAAAAAAAGCAAAAGAAGAAAAATAAAATAATATTTTAAAAATTTGCTAAGCAGTTATTCGAGTCAACTACCAGATGAATTAGTTTCCATCGAAACGGAACTTGATCCGGAACTTGAAACCGGAATTTGAACCAGTAAGAAGCTCTGTAAGAGCTGCCATAGTTCCGACTTGCATTGAAGAGCAGCAATATAATCTGTAGCTTCCTCTAGAAGATTTGACAATGATAATTTCCGGCAACCAGGAACTAACCTACCAAGAACCTAACCACGTTTATCAAGAGCCGTTAATTTCTGTTGTTGATTATTTTCTCCGAATAACCGGCTATTTCCAGTAACCGGTGGTTGTGGAGGTGACCTGGAACGAACTTTAGCTTTCTTATGTTTTTTGAGACGAAGCTTAAGCCGATTAGCTAAATAGCTCGACTCCACCGAGTTCGACCTTTAGCCGCTATCGCTAAAGCTTTGTCGGCAGCATCACGAACTGCTCGGCTTCCTGAAACCGGCGCTGATGTAGGATTACGACGGCGAACTTGTCGAAGAGCATTTAGAAGTTTGGAGGAGTAGGATTTTTGTTCTGCTTGTGATCTCCATCTAATTTGATTTTCATTGTTGTTCGATTGATTTTGATTGACGGTTGGGTCAATTCTTCGTCGCTTTTTCTCATTGATAACTCTCTTGATGTATCTTCCTCTGTATGTTCTTCGTAAGTCGAGATTGTCGAGTCCATCACCAATTCTTTTTGTCTTTGTATTTCTCGTTGATCTTGATAAAATCCTATTTCCGTAAACAAAACGTAAAAAGAAAAAAAAGATTAGAAACAAATTCCATGATGAATAATCTCAAATTTTTGTTTCGAAAAAACAAATTACCTGATAGAGAATGTTGTTTATACAATGAAAATTTGGAAATCTGATCAACAATTGCCACAGAAGAGGGAGATTTGAGGCTGAAATTCCTGTAAACAAGAGTAAAATTGACTAAGTAATAGATTCATCACTAATGAATTTTAACAATCAAAGAAAAAAAATCTGAGAAACCTCGAAATTAAACGATACCTGGAAGATTAATTGCTGATGAGTGATGAAAGTATAGTTAGTGAGAATTTTAAAAATGGTTTACAGGAACAGGGAAGAAGAGTGAGGGACGAAAATGAATTGAAGTAGTAAAAAAAACAAAAGAAAACGAGAGCTTTAAACACCTCGGTTGAGAAGGAGAGAGAAAGAGAGGAAGGGAGGGGCCGGGGAAGAGAGAGAAACAACCACGCGGCGTTTCTTAGTTCACATTTATTGTCTCCTCTGCTTTTTTTTCCCGTTTTTGTGCGCCGAGGTGTTTTTTTTTTATTTTGGTTATTAGTATATGATAAAAAATTTAATTAATACAAATAAAAAAAAATTGTGAACTTGTTATTTTAAAGTCGTCTTTTAAAGAGACGGTATCCTACAAGAATAATCGAAAAAAATTATATTAAATATTGTAGACAAAATTAACCTTATTTATCCTTATTTTTATAATTTAATAATATTTTATGTTTCTCTCAATGCTAGTTTTCTCTAACTATATTTTAACATTTTTATATCGCTTGTGGTCCACATATGTTTCCAAATAACTTTATAAAAATATTTTTATAATAGTTAAGGTCTTTGTATTTTTTCACTAACATCTTTTTATATTTTTTTAATGTTTATGTCTAAGTTTTTCCTCCATAAAATCTATTATTCAATAAAATAATAGGAGTATATTATTTTTTTCTATTGTTAAATAATGTTCATATTTACGGTTTTAAGAAGCTTCTATAAAAACTTTCTAGTTACTTTCCTTTCATTATTTTAATCATATATATTTAATTTTTGTTTTTCACACTCCTCAATGCACGAATTCAATTTTGAATATCTCTAATCATACATATAAAAAATTATTAAAATTCAAAATTTATTAACATTGAATCGAGACGATTCCAAGAACATAAGAAGTATTAATAATTAATTAACTTGATTAAGCTCTTTCTTTAAGGTCAATCCGATTTTTTTGCGCATTATTATCATTGGTTTTTTCCGTGCTGTTGGTAACTAAGTTAATGTAAATTAATACAAACTAAATTTCAATAAGGTATCTGTCGCTCTTAAACGTTTTTTTACATACATACTTCTAGTAATTAATTAAATTAAGCTAATAATTCATGAAATAAGCTAAAAATAACTATTCTATTAACAAATAAGTGTAGACAATTGATACTAGTACACAATAATTATCATTGTTAATAACATTATGGTTCACATGTCTTTTTTTGTTTTCGCATAATATTTTTTCGATAATTGTCTAAAATGTCGAATATTCTTCACAAAATAAAAAAAAAACAATCACTATTTTTATTGCAAGCATATGATATAATAACATGTATTAAGCTATATAGATACTCAGTAAAAATTATAATCATAAGGCCTTTAAGCAAAGTAGTACTACAAAACATGAAAAAAGAATAAAATTGTGTATAAAAATCGAAGTGTATAATATGATATTTTTGACTTTAAAGGCTGGGCATATTATTAAGAAATTATGAGCAAGTATATACTATATATAGGTTTAAGAGGCATAATATTAATATTATAATATAGCAGTTAGAGATAATGTAGGTTGTTAAACGAATCATGATTATCTTAAACTTCCATTATCTTGATATTAGCCAATGAAATGAAATGGAGCCTACCTAATTCCTCCCTTTATGTCATTCATGATCAAACACTTACTAGTAATGCCTTAAGCCAATCACAAATACGTAAGAAAAATTAAGAAATTAAAGTACAAATGTGCAATTATATTAGGTCAACTTAATTATCTTTGGGTGAAAGGTTGTCGCTCTCAAAATGCACAATTTAATTATTAGATGAAAATGAATGAAAATGATAATTAAATTGTTAAAAAAAATTACATTTTTAATTGAGATTAAAAAAAGCGAAACTAGTATTATAAAAGCTTTAGTGTGACTTTTTAATATGCTGCTAAAGGTTTAATAAATGTCACTAAATCCTCTAAATAAACTATAAGAAATTTGAAATAGCGACATTTAAATTAAATGTCGCTAAATATATCCCACAAAAAGCAATTTATGTTGTAGTGATTTTTGACAACCTTAATTAACCCAGGATTATCATTTGTCACTTGAATTAATGTGCCAAATGGTGCAGTTAAATTTACCCTAATCGGGAAAATTGAGTCTTATTAATTTCAGTAAAAAGTTAGTATAATTATCATTAATTTCAGTAAAAAAATTAGTATAATTTCAGTCTTATTAATTTCAGTTAAATTATAATATGATATATTTGGATCATCAAAATGTGTTGATAAATTAATGATGTTGTACAACAATATTAGAGCATAAAATGAAAAGGAAAAAAGAATGCATATGATTGTGAAGAAAAAGGCACTTAAAAAACATGCAAGCACATGCATTGCAGGGTTGGCCAGTAGCTAAGCACTATGCATTGTGGTTGGTGCTTCGTATTGAGAACAACAAGGACAAAGATAAATAAATTTTCCCTAATTTATTTATTTATTTATTTATTTTTAATAAATTAGTAAAAAAGAAAAAGTAGAATTCTATAATTTGATATATTTAGGGCAGTAGGCACCACACAAAGTGGTCATCAATTGCTCAACTAAAAAGTTTAATGGGTCAGGTGCTACAATTTTGCAATAAACGCCCTACTTCTATATCTCCTATTTTGGTTAAGTTCATCCATGTAAACTTCTCATAATTATAAAATAAGCATGTGGATTAACTTCATTTTTATGATTTTACATGAAAAAGTAATTAATACATATTATAATTGAAATAAAATTCGATTTCTCAATATAATTAGATTAGAATATCTTTACTTTGATAGAAAATATATTAGTAAATATGTAAAATACTAATCACTTGAAAAGTACTCCCTCTGTTCTTTTTTGTTCTTCCCATTTACTTTTTGCACAGTTTTCAAAACAACTTTCGAGCTTAAATATCTCTAAATACGCATTATAAAAAATTATAAAAATTATATGATAAAAAAGTTTACATTAGGACGAATCTAAGGAGATCTCATATGGATATATTTTATCATCTATAAATGTCTTAAAAATCTTAATCAAATTTCTCTCTCCAAAAATGGAATATTCTAAACGGGAAGAACAAAAAAGAACGGAGGGAGTATTATTCTATTAATCTTGTTTAAAGCTAATTATGTTTGGTCAAAATTCAACTTGAATGCTATTTTATTGGAGTTTTGGTTTGACTTGAGACCTTTACGAGCCAAACCAACGCAAATGCCCAATTTTTTTGGAATCAACTTGAAAATGTCATAAGGAACAAGCTAATAAAGAAAATTGCATATTTAATGGAATATATTTGATAGATAATTATTTTGATATAAATGTAAATTAAGTTGATAGATAGTATTAATTGTTATTTTTGTTAATGTAGAATCTAAGATAAGGTCAAATCATCTCTACAACAATTACCATTATTATCTTATTTTGGTGTAGAAACGTTTCACCGACAAATACTAGGTCATCAAGACCTGCCTCGGTCATAATCTGAATCATAAGTTAAAATTTCAATCACAATGTTATTATAAATGTGTGACATAGCGAGTTGATTCTATAAACATATAGAAATGAATATTCAACTCACCTTATATTATAATATATAATTTTAATGTGCTTATACACATTATTCAATAATTATATTACTTAAACGAAAGTTTTGTAAACCATATATATAAGCCCGTTGCTGAAATTAATATTGGCATGAAATGTAATTTATTTTCATAATTAATAATTCAACTTTAAATTAGATAAATTTGATTGTAATACTATCTATAAGGCTAAAATTAAAGGAATATAATTTTTAAAAGTTATTAATTAATAATCCATATTTGATTCACAAGGTCATTATTGCAACAGATGTCTCCTGTGTTTGATAGAGTTTTGTAGTTATTGTGAAATGCACAAGAACATTCGTTTAGCATTCCTTGATTGTTTTTTAGTATATGAGACATAAATGAAAATATATGCTCGACAAGCTATGTCTTTTTCATTATTTCTCTAATCACTTTTTTTCTTTGCTAGGAATATCTGTAATCAATTTTGGTCCACAATAATACTCACATAATAATATTCTTTTTTAGTCTAAAATTAATTATGTTCACATTATCACATAATCAATATATGTGATCTATAATAAGCGGGGATCTTGAACGATTAATACAAGGAGGCAACTCTGTCAAGAAACAATTTAATCAAATATATAATTCAAAAAAGATTTCGGAGTTAGGGGTTGAGCCCAGATTGGCTGGCCAAGATGCGCTAATAGCACTAATGTATTGTATGTCCTTCGGATTTTTTTGGTTGCTGCAATCAATCTAGCTTGCAACTAGTGTTCTTCAATAGATCTTGTTTTGCATGTACTTTTCTATGTACTTTTATATAAATGTAAATACTAATTGATTCGTCTTAATGCATATTTGTATAACATTAAGTTTTGGAATTTTAATTATATTATACGCGCAATTAGAGATATTATTGATCAAAATTGTGTATTGAATAAAGTGAAAAACTAAGTGGAGCAATTTAATAAAATTGAAAAACATAAATTAAAATTTGTAAGTATTGAGGAGATTATAAAAGTATTTGTAATTATCAAGCTATTTATTTTGATTTGGTGTTAAAAAATTTAATAAAAGGAATATGGAATAATATAGAGGATGTCACAAGTGACAAGATGAACATTGGGGATAGCAAGAGGCATATGTGGTTTAGGCAATCCCAAAAATGAGGCACATGCTAATTACTAAGGCCTAACACTAACAAGTAACAACAATATATACTTGTATATATTAAGAAATGAGAAAAACTTCAAGTAAAAAAGAAATCAGAAAACATTAAATCATATCATGTGAATGTGGGAATTTTGTTTTTTAGGGTCTTTGGGATTTGAGAACAAACATGCCAGTTATATTTGCCTCCTTCCTTGAGACCAACCCACCTCTGCCCTCATTCATTCACTCCCTCCAAAATACTTTTTTTTTTTGAAAAAAAAATAATTGATTCTTTTATTTTAACAAATTAACAATATAAACATTAATCTTAAGATGCAGAATTATAATGTCAATTTAGATCACCAAATTAATTAAATAATTAACATTGTAATTTAATCAATTTGTTATCTTTTTATCGCCCGTTGGTTTGTTAATAAGAAGTTTTTCACCATTAATCTTAGTTTATATAATATATAAATATTTAATTTTCACCATTAATCTTAGTTTATATCTCAATATAGCTAAATTTATTGTGGAAATAACTTATTTTGCGTCATTATTATTGTTTAATTCAATTCAATATATCATTTTCACTTTTATATATTTAATATTTTTTCAATTAGCTTAATTTAGCTCATTCAACTAATTGACAATTTAACGCTCCATAAATAATATTTTAAAAATTTCCACAAAGAGTTTTTCTTGTTAACAAAGTGAAAATCCAAATAAATGAAAAGAAATCTCAAAATTATTTTTTAATTAAAATTATAATTATAACAAAAAGGAAGGCTCAAGTCATCCTTATCCTCTCAATTAGTCCCACCAAATAAAAAAGTGAAAGAAATAAAAAAAGAGTAGGGGAGGGGAGATTGATGTCATAGAAATATGGAGTATTACTTGAAAGTTGGGGAAATATGAAAGAAGAAGTAAACATAAAAAAACAAAGAGAAGTAAATGTTTTGTTGGCTTAGGAAGCAACAAGTTATATGTCAGGGAAACAAATTTTACTTATTACCCATCCCTTTCTGCCTCAGACCATATATTATACTACCTCAATCCTCATACTAATACTAATATGCTATCTTAGATTTTCCTCCTTCTGCAGGTATGAATTGGATCACAAACATTATGCATGCTTGCTACTTGCTACTACCTTATCCGTATAAGTTTTGTATACACTTAGTCGATATTATTGTTAAATATTTGTATTTGTCAAGTAAAAATAATTCGAACTATTATTTTAGTACAAATCTTTTAAAATTGGTACACCTTATAAACAGCGTGGACCAGTTCATACAAATTACAAAACTAATATAAAAATTTTTTTTGTTTAAATATTTGTACAACTGATTTTGGTTTAATCATGATTAGCTTACAGTTAAGATACTATTAAGAATAATCTGAAGCAAAATCAACTTGCAAGAAACAAAGTTATGTAAAAGTGAAATAGTAATTGAGCTATGAAGATGTCATTTCAGACCATTGGATTATGAATATATGATCCATTAATTATTGTTGTATATATCACGAATTTCTAAACTTTTTTCCTCTTAGATCTGTGATAGGTAACTGCACATACAACTTGCATGGTTATGGTGGAGGCAAACTCATATTTCAATCCTCTTAATGATATAAATTGGAAAATCTCTTATAATATAGAATTATATATAATAAATATGTGAAATACAACTTGCGAAACAAATTAAGACTAAATCTACACTCTTTGCTCTTCACTCTATTAACACAAACTTAATAAGTCACTCTCCTAGTCAATGGATTGGTGGATACAATAGTTAAGTCGTCAATGTGTATTAATACAACTTTTAAAATAATTTTAACTCGATTCAAAATATGACAGCAAATAACATATAGTCAATTTATTTTATGTTTAAGGGGTTGAGATTACAGTTGATTAAAAAGTTGAATAATATATTTTTTTTCTCTATATTACAATTTTATAAATGAAAATCTCATTTTATATAGAAAAATGTAATTTTAAGAGAAATCATGTCCAAAACCGTTTGCTGTAAATATGAATAAATAAATGCAATACAATGAATATACACACTCCCAAATATTATGATTCCGATTATATGATTAAACGGTTTGCTAAAAAGTTTGTCCTCCGATTGATATTGTACTAATTGCATTGCTATTTGTTTGGTAATTGGTATGAAGGGGACTAATCTGGACCTAATGACAATTTGTTTATTTTCCATTATTATAAAGAAATACTTTATACTTATATGTTCCTTAATTGTCCATAAATGTAGGCGATGCGTTCATGATCAATTCTAGTGATAGGCATGTGCACATCAGTGGGTGGCTTTAATTTGTTAGAATTAATTCAATCTTTGGCTTAACACATAAACAAATATTGTACTCCTTAAAATTCACCAAATGCAATACATTTAGCTATCATTAGAGTATATCATTGCATTTGCATCACTTCTAAGCTAATGTTCTTATTACAAAGGTAAGAGAAAAATTTATGAAATTTGGTTGTTATTAAAACTAGACCTGTGCAACGGGCCGGATAAGGGTTGGGTCGGATTCTAGTAGAAACGGACCGGGCCGGATCTTATAAAATATAGAATAGGCTTTAAAAAGGTCGGGCTTGATGGCCCGGCCCGGCCCAGTTAAATCTTACACATTGCTCTCTTATAGAACAACCCGATAAACATATTTTCTTTATCTCAATAGAAACCATCAGTGTCTTTGCTATATATAGTAATTGAATAAAAAACAGTAAAAATGTCACAATCCCTTAAATTATTACTCATTCAATTACTAGTAATTCTATCAAAATCAAAAGTATGTCAAATGCACCCAAATATAAGTGAGAAAAGAGGGCAAATATACCTGCTTCAACAAGTCAATAATGGACATAGGGTCTATTTTTTGTTTCGAACAGAATGGGGGCAAATATAAGTGTGAAAATGGTCTATTACTCATCGAATAAACAAGTCGATTGGGGGAAAAATTTGAAACAGGTTGATGCAAGATGATTTCGAACATATTGATTTCAAACAGATGATTTCGAACAGGTTGATTAGAACAGATTGATTTCGAACAGGTTGAGGCTGATTTCAAACAGGTTTAGGGTTGATTCGAACAGATGAATTACCAACCCTCAAAGCCAGGCAGGCTTACAACGGAAAGTCTAGAAAATAGAATGTTTGGATTAGGCCCATTTACAATCCTTTCTAAAACCCTTATCCAACCTTTATTTTTTAATTTTTATAAATTAAATTTTAAACCCAACCCTTTTTCAACCCTTTAAATTTAAGGGCTGGGTCAAAGGCCCTAATGAGGATCCAGCCCATTGCACACCCCTAATTAAAACTCATATGTGGTATGTGTTAAATATAAGTACTAGCTAGAGATCAAAGAGTCAAAAACACTATGTATTTCAGATTATCTCAACCAACCTCATATATTACATAAAAAAACACGTATACTCGATTGAGTACACTAAAATCTAATGCAACTATTTTATTAATTTGTCTTTTATATTCTGTTAAATACACTAATTTAATATTTAATATTTGATATATATACTCAAAATAAGATAGTTTAAACATAATTTAAACACGAGACAATGATCAAAAGGAAACAAAAAAGACAGACCATTAAATACTAAAAATAGGGCAGATCAGTTGAACTGAGAAATACCTGAAAATAAGGGAAGAGCATATGATCTGGTCGAGCCAGAATTGACTTGGCAGGGGCTCGAGAACAGGATAAAGACAATTATCACACGCTTATCACAATATTATCTCTTCAATTATTGTACGGCTAAAGCCCATTAATCAATCATTTCAATTTTTGTAACAAACCTAATTCAGTTGACAAACCAAACAATAGATCATAATCACGATTTAGCTGTCTTCTAACCTGAGACAAATTTACGTAAATGTTTCTCAGCATCTGTATTCATGATTTAACATAAATAATCATCATACTCATTCATCTGTCCAGATTATTACATTTGACCCTTAAAACTAGTATATAAAAAGGTCAAATGTAACAATTGCAGCGGGACGAGAGTGTAGCTAGCTATCACAGTTCAGTCAAACGACAAGTATAAAAGTCTTGGCATAAATCAGAATCATAATATCTGATGTACGAGACATCTGGAAAACTGAAGAAACTGAACAAATAGCTGAGAAACATTCATTGTTACACAGAAAACCATATTTTACTTTGTACGAAGTTTTGAAAATGAGGTTTAACCCATTTTACTGTCATACTTGCACATTCTTTTTCTTGGATACAATCAAAAAATGTGACGTGTTCCAACAGAACTTGCTCTGATTCTTGTTTAATGTTCTATACAAGTATACTTGCGTAGTAATTACAATACTTGTGAGGGCAAACATACCATTGGGAAATATATCAAGAGTTAAGAGGTAACTGGAGGCTGTCTCTAGTGCCTTTTGGTTTCACAAGATACTGAAGAGTTATTTCTGCTGGCGATGATTCTGAATTTTCTTCTTGAAAGTTTATTTCAAAAGCTAATGATTGATACAAACAAACTTCATCTTCCTTGCAATAATAGACCTGAAAAGAGAAGACACTTTCATGAGACAATTAGAAGGAAATGAATTATCCAGAAACAATACAACTTCTGTTCTTATAAATGTTGGACAGCAAATAGTAATCTTGACACATGAGAAAGAGACAAATACAAAACATTTGCAAAGCTGCTGGAAAATTCTATAGTGGTAAAATATGTTAATACTAACCACAAAAATGGAGTGTTTGGCCAAGCTCTCCTTAGGGATGTGTTATGACATTCCCATGGTAATAAAGTTCTCATCGACAAATGTTTGTTTTCCGTTATAATATTCTATTACCATATAATTACCACTCTCTCAAGTGGTAATGGACGACAATATATTTTGTGATGAAAAAATTGATTATAGTAGGTTAAGCATGATCATATACCTTCTCATGCGATTTTCCTTGCCAAACTACGTCAAATTTTCAATACTATTGCCACCATTTGATACCAAAGGTTAATTGGGCTGATAAGGTATGTAGCGAAAAAAAGAGAGCTAAAAAAGGAACCATAGCAAATACAAAACAGGGACAAGACAAATGAGTAGGATCGGCATTTTGTGCGTAAACACATGTATTCAAGTACGAATGCGAGTGCGAGTGCGAGTGCAAGTGCAAGTACAAGTGCAAGCGTGAACATTTATGTTACCGAGTGAGAGAGAGAGAGAGAGACCTTTGAAAAATGGTACCCTTCAGGTACTGATATCCTAAGGTATAAATTGCCCTCTTTTGATGAACCACCATTCACCATGACAATCTGTGTATCTGATGATAGCCGCTTCCTTAGACGTTTCATAGTTTTGGTCCTTGGAGCAGGAGGTTGAACATCCTTCAACTCCAATGTACAAAGCACAGGTTCACTTTGGCTTAAATCCATATATCGGATTACACTGTTGTTGGTATCGGCTATCAAAACTTCAAAAGTCTTCCTGTAATTACAGCAATATAACTCTATCACACGAATGGTACTAAACTAAAAAGCATACAGCACCAAATTATATCTAAGGTTGAGTTATCAGGCACAAACACCTGTTTTAGTAGATTTGACCATCGTATCTATCATTTGATGGTTGAAAGATGAGAATGTATCATATGTTACTCCATTGCATGGTAATGTCTAGTGAGACAAGCATTGTCAGATATCTCAAGAGTCGAAAAGGTTGTAATAGATAGTATGTACGTTGACATGCAAAGTGCCTTCATCTAAAGGTCAAACTTACACATATAAATTAATCATTAAGAGGAAAATGGTTGTATGCAAAAGGACTATTTGAGGGTAAATCATAAAATGTAATACGTCTAATGACTGCAAGAGTACAATACACAATTGTAAAAGAAAAAGCGCCTCACCCATTCTGGCTTCAATAACCCCTGATGATTCTGAAAGCTGCAAAAAGGAAAATATATGCACTTATTAGTATTTGGGATTCCACTTCTAACCCAAATGATCATAGTTCCAAACATCAGCTAGCTAGTTCTTAATACCATTTCACCCTTTTTGTTCCTCTGAAAAATGAGAGAACTAAAGTTTAGGATTTCGACACAAATAACGTTGAATAGCAACCTTTAGAACCGGATGTGTATTGTCCACGGGTTCCAGAACCAATTATTATCCATATAACTTCTACAAAAGGATCTCTACAAACCAACAAAGAATCCACAAACTGGAAAAAGATCAAATGGAAGCTGATTTAAACTAGAAAGAGAAGAATTGACAAAAAATATCTTTGGGTCACCCACATTAGGTTAAATAAGACAGCAATCGGTTTTTAATAATAAAATTAATGAAGCAATTCTGCACCATATTTTCAATTGAGCAATGAACACAACAAACTTTTAGCAACTTCCACAGTGCCATTTTGCAAACAGACATCTCACCTGAGCTGAGAGAGATTTACCATCCTTGAAACCAGCTTTTCCAGTCCCAGGAATGGTAATGACTCGTTTATTCAATGGATCAAGCCTCTTTATCTGATTACAAGGTATGATTACATTAAACTATAAGCTCTATTTCATACTTTTGAATCAAAACCTAAATAGAAATTTCCAATTATTAAACAAACTAGCTTAGAGGCACACTTCCTTTGTTTCTTTGACATAATAAGTGTTTCGGCTAAGAAACGGTCAAATTTGTAAAAGGGAAAGTTTAAGGGAAGTACCTTCAGTTGTAAGTAGAGCTGTTCATGGGCGGGCTACCCTCCAGGCCCGACCCGCCCGGCTCGAAAAACGGGCGGGCGCGGGTAGCATTTTTAAAAAAAATTTAAAGGGCGGGTAGCGACAATAAAAAATACCCGCGGGTATACCCGCCCGCCCGCTTATTTTAATATATTAATACATAATAATATTCTTTGGGCTTTTTTATTGTACCCAACAATTTTAGTCCACTACTCCATGAGTCCATGTCCAATACATTTTAATACTCCTTACTTATTTAGGGTTAAAGTATTCTAGGTTTTTAGTTTTTACATACACTGTCGTCACTCCCCTCACTCCTCCATTTTAATACTCCTTACTTTAGTTTTTTAGTTTTGCCATTACCATTTTGGACTATGTATTGTATTTTAATTATTATCAAAACTTAATTTTATATTTTGTATTGTATTTTTGGTATTTATGAGAAAATACCCGCGGCGCCCGCGGCGCCCGCCCGCTTTAAAAATGGGCGGGTAGCGACAAAAAAATATGCCCGCAATCGCGGGCGGGCATTTGAATTTTTCTGCCCGCGGGTAGAATTTGTAGCAAATACCCGCCCCGCTACCCGCGCCCGCCCGCCCATGAACAGCTCTAGTTGTAAGGAAGTGGGAAGATCTGACCTCCGCGTGCGGTGTTCCTGCAACCACAAGGAAAGCTAACCCGGGGGCCTATGTCCCGGAAGGGCTCTCCGATGCTTAAGTCAGATTCAGGAAAAAGTGAATGTAATAAGTGTTTAAGGTAAGATTGCGTATCTTTATCATGTAAATGAATGTTATATATATAGAAATATTATGGAGGTTATTTCCAGAGAGGTTGGAAGTTAGTGAGCGGTTACCATCGGTTACTTCAATAAATGGAAGTTATGTGGCGGTTATGATTTGATTAAATAAATTACGGGATAATAATTTGACCCCGTAACAATAAGCAATCACAAGAGTTGATCAAAGAACACAACTAGGTAGAAAATGGAAGTGTGCTGCGGTTAGCAAGAAACTTCACTTATTTGAAATAACAAATTTGTTTCAATTAGTCTCAAATACCTTGTGGTTATAAGAATCTGCAATATAAACTTGACCATCTAGTCCAATACAGACACCTAATGGATGTTGAAGAAGTACTTCAGCACCAATTCCATCATCGTAACCGAACTGAAATGGAAGCAGCAAAGTTGAAACTTAGAAGTCTAGCATTTATAGATCTAATTACAGAACATGCCTGTCTTCATGCAGCTTATTCACTTACAAAATTTAAAAATCACTTTTATAAAGACGGTCTCTTAGGAGAATCGCTATTTTATTTTTGGAATAATATTCACATTGAATGAATTTTTCTTCGGTCACATCTCTTGAATTTAGTTACAATTAGTATAGAAACTCGTGCAATGCACGAATTTTTGAGTATGAAATATATAAAAATATAACTTCAAAGAATAATGTAAGTATATATTATCATGATTAAATTTATCAAATACATGACTTTTTTAAAGCAAAAATAAAATACTGATTTTGTAAAATTATTTATTAAATACATCAGTTTTTCATTCAATTAAATACATATCAAATTTTAGGTCATTTATATAGAATTGCTATAATCATACAATATATTAATTTTAATGTATAGTAATGAAAAATATGAGTGAATATGAGAGTGACAAGTGTAATTTTTTTATTGGCCAGTATTTATGACAGGAGTATTTATGGCTAGAGATTTTTAAATATGGCAGGATTATTTATGACAAGAGATTTTTAATTTATAGCATAGTAATTATATGATTATATGGCAATAATAACAATGAGATCAGGGATTTTGATCAGTAATTATTTTATTTATGACAATAATAGTATATTGATTATTTTATTTATGACCAGAGATTTTGACAACTGAGACTAAATTTCTACAATTTTAAAATAGCAGAATTATTTATGACCAGAGATTTTTAATGTGTTATTTTTTCTTATAATAAATATATTGATTGTTAACCAAATTTTTATTATAAGAAGATATCATAACTGATAATTTCAATTATATCAACTTGACTACAAGATATCATAACAATATATATATTGTACTATAAATAAAAATAATTTTAAATTATTTATGGATTAAAATATTTAGGTTGCCAAATACACATAATAATTTATTTATGGCAAATATCATTTATGGCTAATTTAGGTATAACAACATATGATTATAATGTTTTATTTTTTCTTATTATAAATAGACTTATGGTTAACCAACTTTTATTATAGGAAAATATTATTTTCTTGACAATAATATTTTAAATTTTCCTATTTTTATAAAGCTATAAATACATTTTCATTTATGTCAACCTGACTACAAGTTCACTTATTTAATCAATTTTAAGTATTTTACTTAGTAGTTGAAATGTCATCGTACTGAAAATGTAGTATATAAAGAGGTGTTTCAAAACTTATAAACTCTTTATTAACAACCTATTTTGTGTTTTTTATATTTAATTCTTTTTTAATTTCAATGTATGTATATAAATAATTTATCACGCACCTTCATTTAATATTTTCATTCATATAAAATTTCACTAAAATATCAACGTGTTAAAAAATTCGTGCATTGCACGAGAATCTATCCTAGTAAATTATAATCTATCTTATACCTAAATTAGCTCCAATTTCAAAAATAATCAAATTCTAAATTAGGTAAATATTGTCATGTAAACAAATATTGTCCACTAAAATAATTACATTTGTCAAGCCGACACTTGGAATTTTCATGATTTTTATAGTATTGTATGATGATTTGGATTTCACATATTCTTGTATGAAACGGTTTTACCGTGAGACGACTCATATTTCAATTAATTAGTTCATAAACTTTTAGCTTATGGACTTTTTGTTTTGAGGTCATCTTACCATAAGACGGTCTAATACAAGAATAGGGGTGAACACGGTCCGGTTTGATCTGGTTTGACACTAAAATCAGACCAAACCAGAAATTTCGGTCTGAAAAATTCGCAGACCGGACCGGACCAAACCGTTTTAGAACGGTCCGGTCTACGGTTGGTCCGGTCTACGGTTTTTATTTTATTCTAAATTATTACATGTATTTATGCAAATATTTCACACCTACAATTAATAAATATAATAATTTATAATTAGTTGATAACAACAACTTCATTCAAGTATATATTGCTATATAAAAAAAAATCTTAAAATATCTAGGTAGCAACTTAATTTTTTAAATACAAAATTATGATTTTCGACCATATTACGGTTTGCGGTCCGGTCTGGTCTGAAAAATTAAAAAATCGAGACCAAACCGTAAACCGTAATTTAGTTTGAAAAAAACCGTGACCAGACCATTTAAACCGTAGAGCAGACCAAATACTAAAATTTCGGTTTGGTTTACGGTTTACACCTATACAAGATAGAGTAGTTTTTGTCCGGATAGATCAATTAGTTTTTATTAAAACTATGAAGTTGCCAAATATTACTCCATTTTTTTTAGTTTTTTAAATTTTTAATTGAAAACTACCTTTAAACTAGAGGTGTTCATGGGTGGGCTTGGGGGTAGCGGACCGGGTATTTGCTATAAAATCTACTCGCGCGCAAAAATATTCAAATGCCTGCCTGCGCTTGCGGGCGTATTTTTTTGTCGCTACCCGCCCCATTTTAATGCGGGCGGGACCCGCAGGTAGTCGGGTATTTCTTACATAAAGATCAAAAATATAATACAAAATATAAAGTTAAGTTTTTATAATAATTAAAATACAATATATTGTCTGAAATTTCAAACTGTATTTCAAATTTTCAATCTTGCTTTGAGAAATGAGAAACATGGTGAACGACTTAAGTAAAGTAATGAAGTACTCTAGGCTCCTAGATAGACCGTAGTTTTTGTCCGGACACATCAATTAGTTTTTAGAGAAAATTATATAAAACTACCTTATATATACCCTCTTTTTTTAAAAACTACCTTATGTAAAATAAATTGCAAAAAACTATTTTATGTAATACTTTTTTAACAAAACACTACCTTATTATGTTTTTCGTTAGTTGACCGGCAGAATTGACGTTGACCATCCCACCTCCCAGTCATGCCCCAAGCACGTGGTCAATTAAAAGTCATCCTCCCTCTTCAATTACTCTCTTTTTGTCGACGTCAATTTTGCTGGTCAACTAAAGAAAAACATAAGAAGGTAGTGTTTCGAAAATAAAGTATTATATAAGGTAGTTTTTTGCAAATTTTTTTACATAAGGTAGTTTTTTTATAAAAAGATTTTATATAAGGTAGTTTTACATAATTTTCTCTAGTTTTTATTTTTTATTTTTTTGAAAGAAGTTTTTATTAAAACTATGATGTTGCCAAATATTACTCCATTTTTTTTAAAGTTTTTTTAATTTTTAATTGAAAACTACCTTTAATTAAAGTTTAAACAGCCTATATATTTTGCAATATACTCCGTGTTAGGTTAAGATTCAAACCTAAAACCTAAAACTACCTCAAACACCCACGCCCCACGCCCCACGCCCACCCCTCGCTGGCGTCTCTCACCGGTCACCACCGCTGCACACAAGAAACATCACACCACTGCCTTCTCTCTCCCTAGACTCAGTTGGAGTTCGCGTGCCGCCCCTTGTCGCGTGGAGTGCTGCTGGAGACCCTGGCCGCCGGGCGCTGACCACCAGACCACCACCTCTAATTCAAGTTTCAGGTATTATTTTGAAATCAGCTAAATCAGGGTTTTTTTAGTTTGAAACTTCAATTTAATTTCTTCAATTGTCATCACTTATTAATCTTGGGGATTTGGGATGATTATGTTGGTTAATGGATGACGTTATTAATGGATTGATAATTTTTTTTGAGAGATAATGGATTGATAATGAGTGTGCTTAATTAAGAGTTTTTGTGAATGCTTTTGGTAAATTGGTAATGAGTTATGCGTAATGAGTCGAATTGGATGCTAGAAACTGTAAAGCTTATTTTTTGAAAAACTGCCTTGAACAATTTTTTTGTTTTTGAAAACTACATTGAAAATTTAATTTGTTTGTCAAAGAGTGCATTATATCAGAACGGTTTATTTGTCCATTAGTATTTCAAATTCAACTAAAAAGTAAAATAAAACTACCCAGAAAATAACGTGCCAATGCATCTTTCTTCCCAAAAGCCATTTTCCCCAAACTAATAACACTGTACTAAGACATTTTCAAAGCTTAAACACACCATTTTAATGAAGAAGAAGAAGGTAATTTCGAAACTAGGGAAGCTGCTGCTTCATACTACACCGTATTTGGAGTCAGAGGGGTCTTTGAGGGTGTGCGAGGTGATCGACCGCACAGGGCCCCTCTTTCTTCGGTAAATGAAAAAGTTAATAAAAAAAAAAAATATGTCAAATTTATTAATAAAATAAATATATTTACTATAATTAAGGCGCAAAATATTAATTTTGCACAGAGCCCCAAATTATTCAAGACGGCTCTGTTTGGAGTCAAAGATCCTCCTAACATAGTGATGAATCAAATCCAAGAAGTCTTGATGCAATCTTGGACACTTCTTGATTCACAAATGATGAAAAACACATAAAATCTGAAAATTCAGATTTGATGTTTGTTGTTTGTTTGATAGTATTGAGTTTTTGCAATGGCTTCACTCACCCTCACAATCAACTCACCCTCACAATCAACTCACCCTAGGCAAGACTAGGTTCACTCCCTAATCAAACAATGGGGGTGGTCTTGCTTCACTCACAAAACCAATGAATGTTTCACTCACATTCAAAAAACGGAAATTAATCCAATTCACCAAAACTTGGCCGAGACGGCCTCAAGGTGAGACGGCCCAGCCCAAGTCGCGCGCTATAGGGGAGAGTACACTGCAATATGATCAGTTTCTATCTTAACAAATTCATTTTCATAGTTAAAGTGTTCAGTTTTAAGACTAAATGACAATTGTCCATTTATATCAATCAGTTTTAAGACTAAATGGATCAACTGTCCAATAAAGTGTATCAGTTTCATTAATAATAGCCTCAATTTGATTCTTAACAGCGTCTGGTTTGATGGATATAGTGATGACAACATGCATGACGTTCCACACTTACATGGAGACAATGAAGAAGCAAGGAAGGTAGTAGAAACACTATATAAGGCAACAATTGATGATGTTAACAAGATAACTGAAAAAAGTACTAATGAATTGAAGGTGGGGTAGAAAATCAAACATATAATTTGATTCAATACCATTATTTGTGAAATCATATACAAATTGTATATCAATCTTTTTTTAAGAGGACAATTGAGTATGTTAAGAGCACAATTGCGTATTTTAAAATAGCAATTTAGTAAGTGAAGTGTATACTTTAAGAGGCGAAAATGAACTGACTAAATTGAGGCTATTATCAATGAAGCTGATACATTTTATTGGACAATTGATCCATTTAGTCTCAAAACTGATTGATATAAATGGACAATTGTCATTTAGTCTGAAACATACTAAAAGCATAACTGATCATATTAGAAACTGAACACTTTAACCATGAAAATGAATGTGTTAAGATAGAGACTGATCATATTGCAGTTTACTCTCCCCTATAGCGCGCGGCTTGGGCTGGGCCGTCTCACCTTGAGACGGTCTCGGCCAAGACCGGCTGAATCCAATTTGTATTTCAAACTAAACTTCCCTTTATTACATGCTAATGACCCCTTTATATAGAGTCTCATATTTATGATTCAACTACATGGGTTTAAAACCCTTACACTTATTAAGAAATCACGTGCCAATTCATGTGCACTTTAATTAAAGCAAAATAGAACCAAAATCAAACAATGTTGCTGTCAGACTTTTGTGTGACCAGGTGACCTTCCATCCTTTTTCTAGCTGTCTTCCCGTGCTTGAAAATGAACTCCCAATGGCGTGATGGAAAGGTTCTAGTGTAGAGATTCCATTTATGCCCTCTAAACCATCCAAGGAGCTTAGCTTTGATCTGGACAACCTCACCAACGTGCCTTGGTCAGCAGTTTGTTGCTGTCAGTTCTAAGGTGTCTTTTTGCCGAATCTGTGACCTTCAACCCTTCCTTTGGTGTCTCCCATTGATTGTGAGGAGACACTTTTGGTCTTAGAAAAAAAGGCTAATGTATAGAGATGCTATTTCCATCCTTCATGACCTCCCACACACTATCATCAATAATGGACAAGCCATGTAAGGTCGGCTGTTCAGCGGATTTCTACAATGGACTGTGCCCCTGTGTGCATACTATGCTGCTGCACTTTGTTGAATAGCCATACACACATGCCCTTTGCTTGCTTGTACAAGTCATTACATAGTCTTGAATGTGTGAGAATCCTGCAACATGTCAAACATGGTGCACATACTCCATCCTATTGTCTTTACCGGTCCCATTTGGTTTTGGCACATTTTACGATGTACGTTTTTAATTTTGAATATCTTTAATTGTGCTTGAGTGAAAATTAATTCAAAACCAAATAGGACAAGTAAAGCGAATAAGAGGGAGTATGATTTAATGGGTGCATTTTAGAATCAGTCACATGACTTGCCCATGTCAGAAAAGCGGAAAAAGGGACGGTTCTATCATAACTCATAAGTTACTATTTGACAAACAAATTAAATTTTCTAGGTAATTTTTGACAAAATAATTTGTTCTAGCTATTACACAAAAGTGAGCTTTCAGTAGTTTCTAACAATAATTTTCAATTGGAAAATTTCAGAAGAAATAACTTTTCAAATGTTTGGTTTGTTGGAAAACTCGAAGTTAAGGGCGAACAAAGAAAAAATGAAATGACTTATTGTGGAAAAGTGTTTTGCACTTTGTTTTTCACCCTAATTCTCCATTAAGAGTAGAAAAGTGTATTACAAGAAAACATTTTCTATCCTACCAAATACCCCCTTACAATTGCACATTGTAGTTCATTTAAACAACTTGTATGCTTTGGACATTCCTACACTTGCTTCAATTTTGTTGTTTTATACTATCCGATAACTTGAAATATGTTGTATATTGATGTTTTGCATTATTTACTTCTCCTTTCCAGAATGGCAACCGAGGAACAAGAGATAATGGACTTTTGCACAGCTAGTTTTCGTGACTGGTCTGAACTTCCCATTGATTTGTTAGTGGATATACTCATTCATTTACCTGATAGTGAATTGGTGAGATGTAAAGTAGTATGCAAATCATGGAATGACACTATTGTTAATATTTGCATTCCCAAAGCATTTGCTTGTGCACACCTTAGTGAACTTATTTCTACGAATGGTAGATTTTGGATTGTAACTCATGTTCCACATCATGCAACACGTGGAGATATTGGGAGCTCTTTTGAAAACCTTTATCGTGCATTTCCCTCTGTGCCAATGTCGCGTGATTTCTGTGGATGTTGTAATGGTTTATTTCTTTTATCCGAAAATTATCTTTTTTGTGTGTACAATCCTGCTACTGGACAACGGGTGGAAATTCCTACTTTTCATGAAGCTTCCCGGCGTTGTTATGTTTCATTGGCATTTGATCCAAGTAGGTCCCCTCACTTTAAAGTAGTTTGCTATCGAGTAACAATGTATACTTTTAAGTTCTACATATATTCATCTGAAACTGGCAGATGGGATGTCCACAAACATAAATATGATGTTGAGCGTGGGAGGTTTGGAAAGAGTGTGTATGTGAATGGTATTCTTTACTGTCTATCTGCACAGCGAAATATTCTTCTTGGTGTTGATGTTGATAATCCAAAAGTATGTTCCATCAAACTCCCCTGGAACATAAAAGATAGTGTGACAGGATTTATAGGGGAGTCGAGAAATCATCTTTGTTATTCAAATCGGGACTTCTTTTATATGTTTGTTTGGAGGCTGGAAGGGCATCTTGATGCTCCGAAGTGGGTTTTAATGCATAAAATCTGCATTAAATCATTGATACCAATTGTGGGCAAAAAATACCGTGATAGTTTCACGCTGTATGCTTTGGATCCTAATTCTGATGTTATTTTCATTGGAACGCATAGGGCAATTGTTGCATATGATCCTCATGGGCGTAAAGTTTTAAGAACACATTGGGCAAAGTATGATAACTATGATACATTATTGCTTGGTGGGCAATATTTTACTTATCCTTATATTCGTTGTCTAGTAAGTTTGAAAAGCCACGAATACTGCACATCGAATTTGTAAGTATTTCACTTGTCTCTTGCTTTTAAATTGTTTGGATATCTTTTTTGTTGCCTAATCATTCTAATTTTGCATCGTATCTAATTTTTTTGTAAGGGTTCGCTTGGATTGAGAGATATTTAAGATAGTAAAAAAAGTCAAACTAATGTAACAAAGGTAATTAGATATGCAAATAAAGTTATTGAAATAATTGTGATAGTAGAATAGGAGTACATAAAAAATGATGAATAGAAAAAGAGTTTGATTTCACTAAAATGGAGTAGAGTTGTTCATTCGGGTGATCGGGTCGGTTTCGGACGAGTGTCTTTCGATTCGGTTGTATTCCGGATCGGCTATTTTCGGTTGCGTGTTACGACGGGTCGCACTCGGGGCGGGTCGATTAGTTGCACTACGGTTGAATATCGGTTATTCGAGCTATCGGGTTAGCATCGATTCGGTGTCTATTGAATTTCGTGTCGAGTGTTATTCGGTGTCGGGTTGTCATCGGTTAATAATTAGTTCGGTTTTGTCGAGTACAGATCGGGTTCGTGTTTTAATTACTATCGGCTACGTACTACTAATTACTATCGATCGAGTCAATATTAAATTAAGTTGTTAGTCATTTTTTAATTGATGACAATATTTCCTTTATTTAAAGCAAAAATAGTTAAAATTAAATGTAAATCAAACTAGTGATCATTATTACTATGTTACTTTTACTTGTTTAATTGAAAATTAGAATTATAAAGTTCTATCAATTTTCACCTAATACGATTACATACATTGACCATTGATTATTAACGCTAAATATATGAAACCATGTATTTATAAAGTTTAATTTATTAAAATATCTATCATTTTATTAGATTAAATAATAAGATGATTGAATATGAGTCTATCATACTTCTATGTTAATGTATCTATCACTTTATTAGATTAAACCATGTATTTATAAAATTTAATTTATTAAAATATCTATCACTTTATTAGATTAAATATGAGATGATTGAATATGAGTCTATCATATTTCTATGTTAAAAATTGGTTCAGGTTTAAAGCAATTTGATCTAAAATTTATTCGGTTTAAGTCGCTTTTAGCCGGATCGAGTTCGGTTTCGAGCATGATTCGGAACGGATATGACTCGGGTCGGTCATTTTTGGTTAGGGTAATCTCGGTTAACGGTTATGTGTTGGTTACAAAAATTGGTTACAGTTCAGGTTCAACTTTCTCATTTTCGGTTGTCAATCGGTTCGGATACAACTTCGATTCGATTATTGTCAGTTCGATAAACCTTAAAAAGGAACACATTTTCGGGTCGGTTTACTTTCGGTTTCAGGTCGAATTTTCGGGTCGGGTCGCTTTTGCCCTAGGTTAAATTTATACTCCAAAATAAGAGAACTTATTGCTATTTTCTTTATTTTTTCATTACCTTCTAATTCATTTTTTCATTTCTCCAACAACTAAATTCCTTCAATCACCTACCTAACTATACTTAAATTCCTACTTTGACTTTTATTACCCCTTAAATATTTACTCTCAATCCAAGAGACCTCTAAGTGGTATTTGGTTTGTTTTAATTTATTTCGTTAATGCCACAAAGAATTTGCATACCATCTATACATGTTTTCTGATATTCAAAATTTATGAAATGACTTGGTTTGATGGCTTTTGGGAAAAAACAGATCAAGGCACGTGGAAAACGCAACATATGTGGATAAGCTAGATCAAAAGTTGGAGCGTGCTCTTATCAGGCGTCTCCTTATAAAACATCATTTTCTACAGCCACATGAATCCTTAAAAGAGAATGAGTATTAGGATCTTCTCCATTACTCTTATCTATCACCTTATACTAAGATTTTGACACCTATTTTAAAATAAAAAATAAAATTTTAAAATTCTTTTCATTTTGCTCCATCAACTAATTTAAATCATTAGATTTTGTAATGAATTAGAGGATTCTAACTCCTTTGGCCATCTTATACCTCTGTCTTAATAGTCTTTATTAGTGAGAACACTTTTGAGTAGAGAACACTTTATTATTTGTTGCTTTGGATACTTGACAAAATTAATGCTAAAAGCTTATATTATAAAATGTTAGGAATGGTTTATGCAACTCTGAATAATTAATGTTTTGGAGAGTTTACTAAGAGATGACAACTTTGAAAACGCTCATCAATAGAGAAATTAATTACAACAACATCCAGCTCAAAACTAAGACAAACAAAGGCCAAATCTCAAAAAAAAAAAATTGACATTTTTTTTTGTCATTTGAGTATCTTCTCTCAGGTAAAACGCGTTTTATTAGGCTGACCCAATTGTATATATCTTTTTACAATTTTACAAATTATAATGTCAATCTTAAAGAGTTAAAAAATCAATTTAAAGACTATAAAGACCAATTTCAAATATTTGAAATCGACATCGACTTAAAAGGTCAAATTCAAAAAACCAATTTTAAAACTTAAAAAACTAATTATAGAATATTTTTATTTTTTCTGGAAATATAGAATATTAAATTCTCATTTTAACGTTAAAATAGGATGACTCAAACATTAAAGTTGATACTAAGAACTTCAAAATTGACCTTTTAAGTTTTAAAATTGTATTTTAAGTCTTTGAATTGTTCTTTTAAGTATTAAAATTAGTATGTCAGAATATTTTTAAAAACTTATTGGGCCTGGGCCTATTGCACGGTTAAGGCTGTCTCACAGGAGAGTAACTGTCTTCTCTTTGCTATAGTTGAAAATAAATTAGAAGAATTCAAACAAGCAACTATGTAGGAGTCTAAGGAAAACGAATTAACGCCATAATAATACTCACTCGTCAAATATGAAAGTTTCTTAAAGCACGTAAAGGAGCCAACTTATCTATGCTAGAAAAATCAATAAGAATTCACATAATTGACCAAAGAACGCCAATCTCCATCCATTGTTTTTTGAAATTGAGGTTAGCAATTTAAAGCAATGACTTAACATTTACAATATCTTGATCCCGCAAAGATAACCATAATGGATAATTGACCCAAACACTAACTTTACAATGGACATAACTTATTGCCATATTCAAAAGCTGTTGGAATATACGGTAAAGCTTATTCAAAAGATGCGTGGAAGTCATCCATTCTACCCACCAATGGTCCATTTTCGTGCACATGGATTTAGTCTAAATCCCAGCCTCTCCCTCTGTTCCATAACCCTCATAATGGTGTTTTGCTTCAATGTTCATCTTATGAAAAAGGATGTCGGGCATTTGTTTATGATACCAACCAGCCTTGTTTTCCGCCATTTTTACACACTCATGTTAAAGGATTTGTTGGGATTTCTTGAAGAGGTTGAATTGTTGAAGTAGAAATAACAAAATCTTGAATTAAAGTGTTATGTTCAGGTGAGTAGGGTTCACAAATTACTTCTCAATTCTGATACTGTAAACTTTTTTTGGTGTTGGTGTTGGTGTTTGGCGTTTGGCGTTTGGCGTTTGGTGTTTGTTCATGAATATTGAATATTGACTGAGATGTTGATTGGTGTACACTATTCCTGGTTTATTGATGTTTTTGGTGATGGATTTAGATTGTGGTTGATTGTTGATTGTTGGAGGTTAATGGAGGTATTATGAATTTGAGTAGGGTTGAAGTGTCTCTTTCCTTTTTTTTCAGCTTCTAAACACATTTTTTCTCTCTTTTAGTGTTTCCATGTTTCCTCTTTTTGATTTTGCCCATAGTCGCTTGTTGATTTGCCCATAGAAGCTTTGAAAAGAGACCCATAGTTGGTCATTTTGCCCATAGAGGCTTTTTATTTTGAGACCCATAGTTGGTCATTTATTGTCTATAAAGGCTTTTTATTTTCAGACCCCTAGTTGGTCGTATTTGCCCATAGTGGCTTTGATTTGCCCATAGAGGCTTTGATTTTCAGACCCATAGTTGGTTGTTTTGCCCATAGAGGCATTGTTTTGAGACCCGTAGTTGGTCATTTTATTGATTTTGCCCATAGCGGCCTTTGTTTGATGATCCATTGTGATCAGCTTTTCAAACCCAATAGATGGTCATTTTCCAGACCCATAGAGATCAGTTTTGTGTCCTGTATGATCAATTTTCAATGAGATCCATTGAGACTCATTTTCAGGACCCAAGTGGTCATTTTCAGACCCATAGCAGTTAATTTTCGATCTTTTGTGATTGTCTTGCATCCGTTTTACAGATTTTAAACAAATTCTTCTTTTTCTATTCTTTTCTCTAATAAACATATTTCTTCATTTACCATTCAATCTTCTATGTTGGTATATTGATGGACTTGGTTTGATGTCACTGAATTGGTTGGTGGTCTATTTTTACGTGGTGGTTTTCCGAATTTGGTGAAGGTTTTTCGGTTTGGTAAGAACGTTTGGTATCGACTCAGATGGGGCTGCAGTGTCGAGAAAATTTGATATTGTGATGTGATATGGTGTTCAGTCATAGCATGGTTTGGAAGACGGGTTAATGTGCAAGGAAGCTCTCTTGGTTCAGTTGACTTTTTACACACTTATTTAGTATTGTATGGTTACATTTTGGTCCAAACTGAAAATGTTTACCCATTTTCAGTTTGAGGGGGATGTTGGAATATACGGTATTCTTGTATAATTGGTATTAGTATACTTCTATAGTTTTAGTAGTATAAGTATAGTAGTATAGTAGCATAGGTTTAATGGAATATAAAAAATTTACTAGAATATTATTTTGTTTGCTTTTCATTTTAACAAATAATGAAGTGATTTACTCACTCTTTCTGTCTTGTTCTCTTCCATTGTTTAAGCTTTATTAATGACTTCCCTTTCCCTCTTCTCATTTCTTCCACCATAAACTCTCAAATTTATCAAAAGCTATGCTAAATTATGTAAATAATGATATTACATTCATTCATACAATTGAAGATTGATAGGAGGTCGAATACTCTCTAGAGGGGGGTGAATAGAGAGTATGCCCGTTTAAAAATTTCTTTCTAGAAATTTATCTCAAGACCTTGTAAGATCGTTCAAAATAGTTTCTAGAACTATTTTAGGTCGTGTAACAGATCTTTAATCTATATGCGGAATTAAAATTAAATAAGACAAGAGATTTGTTCACGAGGTTCAGCTCTAACTAGCCTACTCCCCGCCTAGGGTTCTCTTCCAACCCGTAGGATTCAACGCCTTTTGTTAATGAACCTTAAGACAACCTAGAAGATCACTCAATCTTCTCACCATGTTCTTCCCCTTGAAGAACGTCTTACAAGTTCCCTTAATAAAAGCAAATTCTAATCTCACAATAGAGAAAACAAAAACTATTGAATACTTTGAAGAATATTCCACTTAGGCGTATTTAATCAAATATTCTAACTCTTTTTAAACTCTAAGTCCTACTACAATTGTAAGAGTTAGATGACTAAGTTATTACAACAATTTATTTAAGCTTGAGAGAATAATAGAGAAAATTATGAGAAGTGTTGCACTCTTAATCTTTGAATGAAGTCTTATATTTATAATGTCACGCCTCAACACGAACTTGTAGAGCAAGGAAGCTTCATCCGTGAAAATAACAATTCTGATCAATCTGGACCGTTTTTCAAACTCTTGAAGAATTTTTCAAACAGACAATCATACTGTTATTTATTAAGATGCGTCCTTTTGTTTGCTATTTTAAGTTTCTTGAATTCTTATTGAGCTGCCACGTTAGTACTTGTAAAATATATTTAAAATTCAAGCAAAAACAAATATTATACGTGTATATGTAATTTAAACTCAATTTCTATATTTTAGGTTAATTTAAATTCTTTTTCCTATTATTAGTAAATATTCAAAAAAAAAAAATAATTAAGGAAAGCCTATTATTAGTATTCTTTGTTTTCCAAGTAAACTTCTTTATTCAAATTATTAATAACAAACCGTGTAATAGGAGTATTAGTTAGAAAACGTGTGAAGCATATACTTTAATATTTGATGATCTAAACATAATAAGCACACAATTTAAATTCAAATACAAATTTAAATATAATTTTTAACATAAATCATAAAGTATGTAATATATATCCAAACGTTTAAAATAAAACGTGTAATAGTATATCCAAAACACTTTATTTTAATCCAAACTTAATTTCAATATATTTTGACCTATTAAGATATTTCAAAGTTAATTTTAATAAACCTTGACCAATTAAAATATTTCAAAGTTAGTTTTAATAAACATTAACCTATTAAAATATTTCAAAATATAATTATGAAAATACCCTCACTTTACAAATAATTATCTTAAAGCCGTTTAAACTTATACCAAAACTTATAAATTCAACCTAAGATAAACTTAAGTCATTTAAACATATTTCAAGTATATTTCGGACTTAGATAGTTTATCAAGTACTTTACCAACATATAAAATATTTCGAACATAAATTCTTCATTAATAAATCATCTAATTAATATATTTCAATTTAAAATTTATATCAATTATTCAATTTATATTTAAATATAATTTTAGACCGACTTAAACAACTAAATGTAATTACTTAATTTATTTGTTTAATCAATATGTATTTTGAATCATCATCATTTAAAAGAGTTGAATCTTCAATCTCCCCCTTGATGAAAGTCAAAACCACATTTTCCTAAATCATATTACTAAGTGAACATGAATTGAAAAATATGATAAGAACAAATACTTAAATATGAACCTTGTTAAGCTAATATCAAACAGAAACTTTTCAAGATATTGAAAGTTGTTTCAAACTAGAATAGTATAAACCAATAATGTTACATGCACGGATATTGAAATCATTAATAAGACAAACTATTATCACAAGTAAACTAATATTTAATCATGATACATGCAAATATATAATTATCATAATAAAATATTATATTCCTATCACATGATTAAAAACATGATTATCGATCAACCATAAGAACAACTCATAATCAAAATTGATATAAGATTTATGAACAAACTATGAATAAGATGAATAATTATTATGCATTTATGCTATCAAGCAAACATGCAAACACAAACATGAAGCAAACATAATTTCTCCCAACATAAACATAAATAATAATTCAACGATAGTCAACAATTATCAGCAATAATCTACCAAGTCATCAAGCATGCATAGCAAAGCAATTCTTCAACTAAGCAAAAAAACTAAACTACGACATGACAACATGCAAATAATAATCTAAAATTACACAATATTTATCCCCCTTTTTCACTTTCATCAAAAAGTAAACAACGAGTAAAATGTCTGGGATTTTTTTAACCAAAAGAAAAAAAAATTGTTTATCAACCAACATAAAAATAAAATCACTTCTTGGACCCGGTCTTCCTTTTCTTGGAAGCCTTTTTTAGTTTGCCAGGTGAAGTGGTGATTGGTGTAACTTCAATAGGTGATGCTTGTTAGATTGGGGTAGCAACAATCACTTCTTCTTCTTTCTCCTCCTCCTTTTTTTCCTTCTTTTCCTCTTCCTCCATAACAATCTCCGCATTGTCCTCTTCAACTTCTTCCACTACCACATCTTCAATAACCATGCCTTTCATTTCTTTCATAAATAAGTCCAACATAAAAGTCAAGGTGGACACTTTATCATGCAAATCAAGAATGGACATTTTTATTTCGCTAACGTCACAATCAAGAGATAGAAGGCGTGAATGTGTGGTGTACATGTTCTTTGAGTTGGGGTTCAAGTCGACACAATTTTTTTCCATGGATCTTTTGAAGATCCTCTTTTTCGGATAAAAATAAGTTTGAGTACAACTCATACTTACCATTAATCTTAAAAATTCCCAAGGGAGGGAGGACATTGCTTAGAAATATATATCTAACTTAAAATATATATATCAATTATTCCATTTATATTTAATATGATTTTGGACCGACTTAAACAACTAAATATAATTACTTAATTTATTTATTTAATCAATATGTGTTTTGAATTATCATCATTTAAAAGAGTTGAGTCTTCAAATATAATGAATTAGTTGAAAATTTTCCAAATGTCAACTTAATATAGAGTTGTGATAAATGTAATAAACTGATAACATTATTGGATTCTAATTGAAATAGAACATCAGAAACAAATGTGCGAAATTAAATGCGACATATGATTAAATTGAGAGTGAGTAATATATATTTTTCACACAACAAATTTTTTTGTTTAATATATATATATATATATATATATATATATATATATATATATATATATATATATATATATATATATATATATATATATATATATATATATATATATATATATATATATATATATATATATATATATATATATATATATAGTTTTTTTAAGAAAAAGTTGTCGGGAATAATTCCTACTTTTTGCATTTTCCTGTGAATAAACCCTACTTTTGATTATTCATGAATAATTCAAACTTTGCAATATTTTTGCTCACAGCACCCCCTTCCTAGCATTTACCGGCTACAGCAGGTTGTATCTATTCACCCCAAACAACCTTCTTCTGTCATTCTCAATTATACTTGCAAACAAAAACCCCCAAATCATTTCACCCCCAATTTCTAGAGTTCATGCCAAAAACACTAAATTTGCAATTCCTCATCATTTCCTCCCCATTGTACGGTTAAATCTGGTTGTTTGTGTTGTTCTTCTTCATAAAAATGGTAAGCTTCTATTCTCATGGAGCTTCGTTAGTATTATATGCTTTATAGTGCGAAATTTTATGCGAATTTTACATAATGTGCGAATTATGCTACTTAAATGGTGATTTATCTTGTTCGTCGAATTTTTGTTCTTCATAATTGGAATGTTCCGAATCTCGGTTTGGATTTCTGTGTGGATTAATGTTCATCAGAATGCTCGAGATTCTATTCTTGTTCGTCAGAATGGTTTTGTTTACCGCTGTTCATAAATCCTGCATCAATTTTTAATTTTTCAATTTTGTTTGTTGCATGCTTAGATTAATTGAATCATTTACTGTGAAGATTTGGTATGGTGATAAATTCAAAAGGACTGCGGCTGAGGCTCTGGTTCCGGCTCCGGTTCAGCACGCTAAAAAGAAGTCGTGAAATCGATGATGTCTTCGATGTCGTGCCAATTTTCTTCACCGGCCAACTTCTCAGCTAAACCGCAGAAGGTTTCCTTCTTGTTTGATAGAATCTTCGACAAATGGAAGATTAATTGAATCATTTACTTTGAAGATTTGGTATGGTGGTAAATTCAAAAGGACTGCGGTTGGTTTGAAGTATTTGGTAGTTACTAATGTTGGTGTTGAGTATGATCGTACGTAATTGTAATAGCCCTGGGTTTAAGCTTCTCTTAATCTTAGCTTATGTAGGTTTAGTAATGAATTAGTATTAATACCCTCTCTAGTTATTCATCCTTAAGGGCAAAAAAAATAGCTAGTGGGAGTTTTAAACTTTTAACTTTGAATATACAAAGTTTTATTTTGTTAAATATTATTATTATACTCCCTCCAATTCATCATAATTATCCACTTTCCTTATTTGGTAAAGTCTCTTTACTTGTTCACTTTCTATTTTTGGCAAAACTTTTTACCAAAATACCCTCAACTACCCCAACTTATATTATTTAATAATACCCCACCTACCACCTTTTCAATTATAATAATCACTTAAAATACCCCACTACCACTTTTTCAATTATTATATTCACTTAAAATACCCCACTACCACCTTTTCAATTATTATAATCAATTAAAATACCCCAGTACCACACCACTCTTAAAATCAGGTCCAAAGACAAAGTGGACAATTATGATGAATTGGAGGGAGTATTAAAGAATAGATTTTAATACTTTTAGTTTTATTCAAGATTTAAATAAACTTACGTAAAAATGGTTTTTACATTAGATTTGTCTAATGGGTTCTTAATTAATTACTACAACTCAGAAACTATTTAACTAATGAAGACTAATTACTGTAAAAATGGTTTTTGCATTAGATTTGTCTAAATGTTGGTGACTTGTGGCATGATTATGTATTTCAACTACTCTTATTAATAAGAGTCGTTTAAATTAATTTATTTAATTAATATAACTCTATCACAATTTCAATACGATCCGAATTAAATATGCCAAAATAAGTTGGACCCGTTTTGTACCCAGATTCGACATTGGATCCGCAGTATCAATGGATCCGAATCCGAGTCTTGCCTATGTAAATGGATTTGGATCCGGGTCCATTTAGACCCGGTCCAGATCCGACCCGTTGCCATTCCTAGTCACCGCTTCGCCACGCTCATGATACTAAGAAGCAAAAGCATGACTAAGGGTAAAAGTTCGGTCAACCGTTTGGACTTTTAACAAAACCAAATCAAACCATATTTAATTCGGTTTCAAACCAAATCCAAACCTTTTTTACTTTTTAACCGAACCGCAATTTAATCAATCAAACCGACCACAAACCGCCGAAATCATATTGACCAAATTTCTTACATTGAACCAAAAAAACTTACACAAAAACTAGCATAAGACCGGCCTATTCTAAGACCACAACTAGGCGCCCATTGCGCCTCTTTCCCTTCAAAATTCCATTTTTTTATATTTTTTTTCAATTTCTGGACATTTTTCAATTTGGATCTAAAAGGTATCAACTTTGACCTAAAGATATCAATTTCAACGTAAAATAGTACTTAAATATATCAATTAGTAAATTTCAATTTGAATCTATAAGTGATCAATTATGGCGTTAAACTGATTAATTTCTACCTAAATTAAAATTAATATACTTTTATGGTCAAAATTAATACCTTTAAGAGTGAAATTGAAAAATGTGCAAAAAGTGAAAAAGTAGAGAGAAAGCATATAAGGAGTGCAAATTGGGCCGGCCCACTCTTGTCTCAATTTGAGACAGTCCCACTCAAAATCAGCTGATTAACTTAAGCATCACGGTTACAGAAATGCTAAACAAGATATCTCACTAAATTGCTATACACTAAGATCAATACTAAATTATGAAAAAAATAAGTATGACAAATTACAGAACATAGATGAAATGAAACGAAATAAGAACAAAAAACACCACGTATTGGATTATATCAAAAAACATATTAACTATATATAAAAACGAAAAAAACAAACACAAACAAAAACAAAAGAACCTACAAAAAATGAACAAAATCAATGAAGAGTAACTACCCAAACAACAATCGAAATAAGGAACTAAAAAGCAACAATAATCAATATTTTAATCGAAAAAACAATGAAATATTGAAGATCAATAGATGAGAACAAAAATAAGAACAAAAAAATATAAGAAAAAATCAACAAAATTTAATTTTAATCGAAAAAAGAAGAAAACAACAATTAAAAATCAATATACTATCCTGGAGGAGTAATGATCAAAGGCGATGATGAAGAAATTGTAATAGGAATGTGGAAGACATGGCTTGCGGCGCTAGGGTTGATATTAGCAGATTCTGAGATTTGGATTTTCTTCTCACTTTCTCTCTCATTGCCTAGGGATAGCTGATTGAACAACTGAGCAAGGAATGAATTGAAGCAGTGCTAGGGAAGGGCGGGAAGCCTTTAGGAATTCAGCTAATTTGGGAAATATTAGGGTTATGCGTGACTTTAGGCTTTGGGCTGGGTGTTATTATTCACCAAATGGGCCTATCTACACAACTTTTAAATATTTCGGTCTAATTATTCGATTTTCGGTTTTTTCTCTTGCAAAACCAAATCCAAACCTTATTATTTCAGTTTCTAAATATTCAAACCTAGTCCAAACTATATTTAAAAAAACACCAAACCATCATCATTACTTATTCAATGTCTAATGAACATCATCATTCTTATTAAGACAGCAGATTTTTTTTTAAAAAAAACAAAGCTCTAACAATCTCATAAAGTTTTTTGGATCCTTATCAAGACAACAGATTATAGTACTACCTCCTTTAAAATGATTTCACTTTCCTTAGATCCTCAGTCCGATCCGCAGAATCAACAGCATATTGAATGTCCCTTGGATCCTTATCAGTCTGATCCGCAAAATTAATCGGATATTGAATGTCCCTTGGATCCTTACCAGTCCTATCCGCAAAATTAACAGGATATTGAATGTCCCTTGGATCCTTATCAGTCTGATCCGCAAAATTAACCGGATATTGAATGTCCCTTGGATCCTTACCAGTCCGATCCGCAGAATCAACGTGAGATTGAATGTCTCTTGGATCCTTATCAGTCTGATCCCCAAAATCAACATGATATTGAATGTCCCTTGGATCCTTATCAGTCTGATCCGCAGCATCAGTGAATGGCATTTTATTGTAGAAATTCTCCAAAACAGTCAGTAGATATGACTTGACCATTGCTACAGTTGGACGAGATTTTGGGTCCTCTTCAATCATGTTTAATATCATTTTATTGTGGCTTTCATATTTCCAATCATTTGGAAATAATTTTTTGTACTTTAAATTTCCAAGTACACGCGCTTCTTCAGAAGTGGTCGCCATGGGATATAACAGCTCGAACAACAAAACGCCTAGACTATATATATCACTTTGTTTAGATGCGTAGCACGGATCATTCTCGGTCTCCGGTGCTATATACTTGATCGCACCTTTGCCGGAGTTATTCGACAGATAAACTTTTCCTTCATCAGGTAAAAATCTTGCTGTAAATAAACATTATTTCACTTCATCAACGAAGAACAATTAGGAGTAAGGGTAAAACTTAGTACTTAACAGCTATAAAACATAACAGGAAAGTTATTATTAATAACAAAAATAAAGGGTCACCAACTGATTTTTTTTACATTAAAGCTAGGTGGTTTACCATCATTCTAATGTACTCTAAAAGGTTATATTATTAATGACAATTTTCTAACAATAATATCAATAAAAATTACCTAAACCAAAGTCACCTATTTTTGGGACTTGATCATCAAAAAATATGTTCTTCGTGGATAAGTCTCTGTGCACTATCGAGTTCTGGTGGATATGCTCGACACCATCGCATATTTTAAGAAATATGCCCAAAGAATCTTGTGGGAATAGTGGCTTCCGCTCGAGTATACTGTTTAGAGATAAAAAAAACTTATTATCTATCCATAAATAAACTAATTATAAATTGAAAATTTATTTATTTTAAGAGATAAATACATAAATAAACTAATTATAAATTGAAAATTTATTTATTATCCTAACTTTTATATGTACAAATTCATATTACCATTATACAAAGGACTTACCCATCACACAGCTCCAAAACTATATACAGTACTCTGTCGTCTTTTTGAGAACTACTGTCATCTTGACTGAAAGTGTCGCTGTCCGTCGATATAACTGGACTCCCAATTACACCCTTCTCTATCCATGCCTATAAAATCATATAAACAAATAAACTCAGCCTTACCATACTCTTTTAATGGACAAGTTCAAATAGCAAAATCCAAACAAAAAAACTCCTATATGACAATTCATTACCTCTCATTACTCCTGTATGACCAACACAAAGAAAGTACATTTTTTTAATATTGATTGAAGTATAATGAATATATATATATATTATATATATATATTATATATATATATATATATATATATATATATATATATATATATATATATATATATATATATATATATATATATATTAAGAATACTTAGTATTCTTTTGTTTCTCTTAGCACAGGTACTGTGTATTTGTTTGTGTATGGTTTTTGTATATGCAGGTCTATGTCAAAGGAAGAATGTCAAGGCAGCAATCCAGAAGCTTATGCATGTGTCATACCTCAAGAATCATAATCCCGCACGTGTTCTTCACAAAGGATGAGCTGCTGCCCCTATAGTGCTTTGTATAATTAAGTTGTTAAATGTAATAAATCAGTTTGTTAAGATTTAGACAGGTGTCCTTTGTTGTAAGTGATTTCTTTTGTTTCTTGGTTCTTGTAGGAAATAGCTTCTTTTAGTTGAGTAATTTTTTGTAGTTAGGGAGGAATTTATTTGGATAGAATAAGAATGGAGGAGTGAATATTGGTAATTTTCCACTTGTATTGCATGAATGAAAAAGTACATAATATGCCCAGTGGCGGATCTAGGGTTCGAACACTTAGGGGGCACCAACTAATAGACGAAACTTCGGCATAGTTTCATTTGTAAAATTAACAACTGATTCTTTAATTTCTACAAAATGACAAGTATTAGTACAATAAAATTATCAAAATTGCAATCTTATTCTTGAAACATTTTTTCGTAATAAAATAGTGTTTAATCATATGCATTAATTGAACTAATAACAATTGGAACTTATTTATTAAATTTATTCCTCTTTATTCAAAATATTGTAACTAGAGAAAAAGTTACATATACTCGAATGTGTTTGTTGTATATAAATTGTAAATTAATCTATTATAGTGCACTTTCTATATTGATGTCGTCTCACCGTCAGACGACCTCAATTGGGTCATAACAAACTATTTAAAGAAATGGTTCTGGTACAAGTGTTAGTTTAAATTTCATTGGTTTAAATGTTTTTTTTACTAATGGGCTGCTTGTATGTGCTCGTCTTACGGTGAGATGGTTACATACAAGACTTGCTAAAATTTTAAATACGACATAACATAAAAGGAAATGGAACAAAATAAATCAACTGACCTAATAGATAAATAAGACAAAATAAATAAATAAGACAAAATTACTAATACAAGGGAGTACTTATCATCAAAAGACTTCAGTATTAATTTTACAATTTTAGTTTTACCGATAGAAAAGTCTACTTTAAATTATTTTTTAAAACAACGCCTAGGGGCACATAACCCCGTAGGCCCTTATGTACGTCCGCCACTGAATATGCCTATTTATAGGCCTCAATTTGGTACATCTTTAATAAATATCTTGGATATTTTTAATTTTTAATTACATCTTCTAGAAAGTTCTAAACTAATATCTAGATAATTTTATTTTTTTAATTACTCATTCTAGCAATTTCTATTACAATATCAAGCATATTTTTATTTTTTAATTCTTTAGGTTAGATATCTCTATCCTAGATTTTTCTAGATTACTTTAACAATTTTCACACCCTATATATATGAGACTAATGGCTCATATATTGTATGTATTGTATGTATTGTATTCTATTCATAATAATCAACAGCTAATAGAAAATAAAAATCAAAAAATAAAAATTACCTGATAGTATCGTACTATATTTGAGTGGGACATCTTGGCAATTGTTTTAACTTCCCTTCAAAAATCAACATAAAAACATATTAATATACAATAATATATACAACTAAATACAAAGTAATTTTACTATGAGCTTAACCTACACTACGTTTAAATTCAAAAAAAAAAAAAACTAATTATATTAATAACTCACCAGAGTACCCTCTCTGTCATCTTTTTCGCGAAAGGAATTATCTTGACAGCATATTCTTTGCCATCAAGTTTGTTAAGGCAACGGTAGACCTTACCGTAGCCCCCTTGACCTGCATAAAAAAAATATTAATTTTCTTGGTCTATGCACCATAAATTTATACAAAAAGTTACTCTCTCCGTTCTTTTAAATTCTTCCACCATACTATAACAGGTAGTTTTGAAAGTTCTTCCACTTTAAAATATTTCCTATTTTTAGGAAGTTTTTATTTCTCTTTTATCCCTTAAAACCCCCTTTCCTTACTTCACACCATGGAGTAAAAATGCAATCGCGGTCGCAAATGCGGTTGCGATCGTGAGTTGCGGTCGCAGGAAAAACGCGATTATCGCGTAACGGGTCCGGTTTACATACATTACTTGGCCTAAATCTCTCCTACATTTTCTACAGGGTCGCGTGAAAATTGGCCTAAATCTCTCCTACGCCTCTGAAATGTTTGGCCATAGAGTTCTTCACCAACGAATGAAGATTGACCCTGAAACCTACCACTTAGTTGTTCTGAAGAATAAGATGTCCTAAATCCTTCATATCCCTCCCCATGACCATCACCATCATCGTCGTCATCACCATTATCACTACTTGGAGGAGATAAAGCAGATTTTGTATGGCGACTTGGCTCACTGCTTGTTTGTGGAAGATTTTTCCCTAACAATTCGTTGGGATTATCTCGTTGATTATTATCGTCGTCATCATCATCCAAATCTAACCAAGACAAATCATCCCTATTGAAGACTGGGTCCTCTCTTTCTTCCAACCATTCATTTAATGGATTATCTTCATCAAATACGTAATCCAAATTTATTGGATTAAAACTAACATTAATGTCATTATTTCCGCGTCATTTTAATTGTCTGAGCTTTAATTTCATATTGTAGCGGACATAAATGATCATATGAAGCCTTTTATACTTGAGACGATTTCTTGTCTTAGTATGGACAAGACTCCACATACTCCAATTTCTCTCACAATTTGACGAAGTTGTAGTTTGACTCAATACTTTTACTGCAATTTGTTGGAGTTTACAAAACGCGGTATCTCGTAACGGTGAACTGAAATCCCATTACGAAACGGTCGCGACGCGACGTAACGACCGCGTTTTTACTCTATGCTTCACACTACTAGTTAATTATTTTCTCTCTGATACTATCAATACAATCATTATTTCACACTACTATTTAATTAAAAGAATACTCACTTTTTATCTACCTTAATATTTGTGAAAATCCCAAAGTGGAAGAACTAATAAGATCGGAGAGAGTATATTTCATTAAAAATAAGCTATAAATAATAAAAATATAAATTGCTTGTTGCTAACTTCTCTGTACACCTCTTGTATTCTCTCCTTCATCTTAACGAAATAAGTTTTATTTTCATTTCCATATTTTGTGTGCATTTCGTTTCTGGTTAGCTATCCTAACATCAAGTTCTAACAGTACTCATTTATTAAAAGCTGACTGAAGTATAAAAAACAAAACTCAATATCATTACCTAATTCAGCAATCTCCCGAAAATCATTCTTGTATCTGGATGTATTACCGCCTAACATAATGAAATGAAAAGTTTGTAATAATCTTTAGAATATTTAGTATTTATAAAACTCAAAGCAATAAATAATTTTACAGAAAAAAACGTAATTATACCATTAGAGGATGAAGAGGATCCCTCCAAATCAGAAGAGTTAGAGTAGGAGTTGGAGTCAGAATTTGAGTTGGAGTTGGAGTTGGAGTTGGAGTCAGAGTTCGAGTCAGAAGCGAGGAGAGATTGCGATTGAAACATTATCTTAAAATAAAAGATTAGACCGGTTAGTAATAGAAAGAAATTGAGCGCTTAATATCAAAAATTAACATAAAAGCATCTCGTAGATGTAGAAAAATTGACTACTCATTCACTTATTACTCCAAATCATGGTTGATAACACAATCTCAAAAGAACGTAGCACAAAACACAAATATACATTACAGAATTACAAGATGCATTCCAAAAAAGAAACAGTACAATTAAAAACATTTGAAGCATTATATTGAAAGATGAACAAAAGGTAATTAGAAACATTCAATTAATTATTTTGCAAATCTTAAAATAAAAGATTAGACCGGTTAGTAATAGAAAAAATTGAGCGCTTAATATCAAAAATTAACATAAAAGCATCTCGTAGATGTAGAAAATTTGACACCTCATTCACTTATTACTCCAAAATTAATAAATTTTCTTATAAAAAAAACTTTTAAATCAGGATTGATAACACAATCTCAAAAGAACGTAGCACAAAACACAGATATACATTACAGAATTCACGATGCATTCCAAAAAAGAAACAGTACAATTAAAAACATTTGAAGCATTATATTGAAAGATGAACAAAAGGTAATTAGAAACATTCAATTAATTAGTTTGCAAAGAAAAGATAGTACATTATTTTGCTTGTAAAAAGACTTTAGAGGAAGTTGTAAGTCGGAAGCAATGATCTGATTAGAGAAAATCAGAGATAGCACCAACGCAATTGGAAGCAATGATCTGATTAGAGAAAATCAGTGATACTACCTTCTCAATTCATGTAACCCTAAACGCAATCGGAGCCTGTCTTTCGCGCCAAAAATCTGATTTTAAAAAAGACATTTACTACTACTATTACAATATATATATATAAGTATTTTTTTCCTTCCGTTCGCATTTCCCACCTAATATTTTAAAATATAAGTTAGAAAAAATCTAATTAGAAAGAAACTTAAGACATTTACACTATCAATCAATCTCGCTAGTTAACTTCATGATCTAGTGTCTCGTTGCTTCGCTAGTTGACTTCATGACCTAGTGTATAGTTGCTTCTTATTCACTCCTTTTTGTTTCTTTTTCTCGCATCGGGCCTTTATCTTATCATTTTATCTTTTATTTGTATTTTTTGTTTTGTTATTATATGTAGTGTAGACCTAGTCTATCTTTGCAAGCAGGTGTTATCTCGAGACAACGTCGTCACTCATATCCTCTTATGTAGGGCTTCTTCTGTTTAGGGTAAAATCAACTGCTTTTGTCTAGTCTTTCCTGTAAAAGGCGTAACGGTATGGATTGTCCATTAATTTCCCTTACCTAGACCCTACTCTCGAGCGGAATATTGGGTATGATGATGGTGATTTTTAAACTACATTGTCTGTCAAAGCTTGAATTAATTAATAGTATATTTTTTAAAATGTATGTAATTTGGGTTTTCGTATGGCAATCAAACACGAATTTTTAAGACGGTGTCACTATGAGACGCAGCTTAGACATGAGTCAAATAGCCCAATAAGGCAATAATACAAATAAAAGACTTTTCAAGTAAAAAATAAATTATCATTTATGATTTTTTATTGACATTTAACTTATTCACTAACTTTATCTTTAATTAACAGTTGAAAACAAACTATTTAATTTCTATAAAACATTTTTTAAGAATTAATTAACTTATACAACAAACCTAACAAGTAACAAAAAAGTCATTTGTATAATTAGCTGGACAACTAAATCCACTCAACCGGCCAATTGCCAAACATATTTATCCAATATCTTATTACGATTAATGCTAAATTCAAATTATAGTTAAATTGATAAGTTTAATTATAATATTTTTATTAATACAAATAAAACAGATAGGTGACACCACCACAGCAAATAGTAATTACCTATTCTCACATTTTAGACAAAAATATAAAACTAGCTTTTCTCACATTTAGGATAGACCACAAAATTGGACCAGCCCATTTCCCTTAACTGATTTTTTTTATTATAATATCAATTATATTATGTTATAATCCTAAATAAATGTAAGGTATTATAATCTCGAATATACTATTCTATAACCCCAAATATAAGTTATTATAACCCAAATAATTTATTATAACCCCAAATATACTATGTTATATTTTGGGCTGGGCTTCATGAATTCCGTCTATAGAATAGACCGTTTCCCATGAAACTTACCGGAAAAATTGGTATCACGTCTTTAAAGAGCAAAAAAACGATCGCGGTAACGATTGCACAACAATGTAAATATATTCATTCAAAAAATCTGTAGAAGATATACCTCACTAGGTGGCACGTTAAATATGTCATACAAGAATTCTTCAAATTCTCAAACGCATCTGCCGATACAATAGCATCAAACCTGATTCATATAAAATAAACTGCATGAGTGCATAGATTACAAAACTAAAGAAGAAAGATTCTTCATTCAAGTAAAATTCAATCATTCTTTGTCAGAATCTTTAGAAATTCAAAATTTTAGCATTTGCAACATCAGTTCTCAGTAGCCATCCCACAGAAAAGGTCAAATGTTTAAACATAAATTACAAACTTTATGCATTACTTCATCTTTTTTAGTTTGTAAAAAGCCATGAACATTTATCACAAACCACACCCACAAATGCTTGATCAATGTTGGATAAACTGGAACCTTAAATCCGTTATTAAGTATCTGATGTTATATGAATAGAATCTTGATATGGTTAGGCCTCGGATCAACTCTTATACCCAGTAATTAAGGTAAGTTCTGGCATTGCTTTCATCATTTCCAACTATTCAAACAGAGGCATATGCCTTTTACATCTATGTGATAATCCTAAAGTATCCCTTATATCAGTGTTACAAGCACTTCAAAAAAAGCATCTTACAATTCAAGTGGCAATCTAATTCAAAAAAAAACAGCAATTTTGAGGCACTTAATTTTGCACTGTCCAATACAACTTTAGTATTCATTTGGATAGCAAATTAAGAGAGAAAATAAAGGAAAGGAGGGGAGGGAAAGGAAGGGAAATACGTCATTGTTTGTATAGGAAGGACGTCATTGTCATGGAAACATATCGACCAAAAACTTAAGTTTATTGTTGTAGCCTAAGAATATGTTATGTACTCTATTAACTCTAATACCAATGAGTTTTTCCCATCCCCTTCTAACTTATATCTCTACAATTCAATTCTAATGTGTTCAGATGAGTTGAATTCAGTTCTAATACGGAAAACAAGGCCTCAGTTTATCAATTATAGTCCAACAACAACCTAAAATCAAATAACTTTATCAATTCTAACCACATTCCACAACAAATTCAATCGTACAAAAAATAGGAACTCATCAAATACGATCAAAACAACAAATTTAATAATACAGTTACCTGTTCCCATAAAAGGCACAAAATCATCAACAGTAACATCAACCCCCATTTCTGCAAAAACATCAACACAAGCTCTTCTACAAGGTTCTTCACTGTTATAAACAACACCAGCTCTTCTAAAAGGTTCTTCCACCTTCACGCAAAACAGCATCGTCCTCATTGTCCTGAAACCGTCAGTTCGTGACTGCAGTCGTACGACGGAGATTGATAGGAAGGTACTGAGATGGATAATGTAAGGTTTAGTTGTAGTTGAAGAATACATAGAGAAAGTGATGATGGTTAGAAGAGTTGCAGCGCCGTTTTTGTTTCTCTTTCTTCTTTCAAGTGATTATGGTGTTGGGTGGCAGGTAGGGATGGTCATGGGTGGGTCTGTAATCGCTGTTGTAATTTGCAAAAACTTCACGGCTGTAATATTCACAAATGATTCATAATCAAATAATCAATATTAAAAATCAAATAAACAAATCAGAGTTCGAAGCACATATCAAATAATCATTGATATAAAGTTCATGAAAAAATAAATTCAAAAATCCTTAACAATTGAACATCAATTACTCCACATACGCCCGGATTCAGATCTAAAATCAACAATGCCATAAAAAAAATTACAATGAAGATGATAGCTTATAACTTTAAAATGAAGGTAACCATTAAAAAGAAAGCAAAAATGAGGAAAAAAATATCAAAGAAAAAGTACTCTTTAGATGTCAAACCAGTCTTTGAAACCCAAACAAATCTTGAAAAAAAGTTAAATAATAGCATAAACAAAGAAAATTATAACTTTAAAATAGTTAATCGAATTTTAATTATTGGCTTAACAAGTAATTATGCTACCCATTTCAAATTAATCCCCTTTATTATCTTCCTTCTTTTCTCTACTTTCCTTGCATTTGTCCATTTCATCCTTTCTTCTTACTTCATTTCTCCATTTTCATGTCAGCTTACCTTGGAGGTCTTAATAGTTTCGCCATTTTTAGACTTTCTTCCAAACCTTCACGGCTTCACACCTTTACAGCCGTCCTACTTACACATGTGTATATAAAACTCAAAACGATACCGTTTTAACCAAAGCTTCTAGAATCCTCGCTGATTGGGGTTTTGGAAGAATCTACACATTTAAGGAAGAGATAGGGATGACCTGCTCGCGTCTGTGAGGAAGAGTTGAAGGCTTGACAGCTTGAGCCTGAGTAAGGAAGAAATGAAGACGAAGGCTGATTTGAGGGAGATGAGGCTGCGGCGGGTACTCAGTTTTTATGAGGAAGAAATAGGGTTATATACTAGCTTGAATCCTGTGCCAAGCACGGAAAATTTAAAAAATTAAATAATTTCTTAAACATAAAAATATTTTATTTAAATTATCATGATATTAATTTGTTATTCGTTAACTATAATAAATATAGAGAAAATAATATTTAACGTCTAAGAGAAATTAAACGATCAATTTACATTTTCTTATGCTCGTAGTAATATGAAGATATTTTTTATGTCAAATATTTTTTATGTCAAATATAATTGTAGTAACGTTTTATTTTAAATAAAGTAACTTTTTATGTCAAATATTTCTAACTGTCTTTCTTTTGCACTATTCTCTTACTTG